>JAXIVH010000036.1:1903023-1915523 GCA_036785325.1 Urophycis tenuis | reverse complement strand
TCTAAACAGAACCTATAATTAATGTTCAAAATATAAGTTTAATTCAAGTACTTTGCTAGGATCTCAGGAAAATTTAAACACAAACTGTAGGCAAATCTGTATTTTCTGTACATCTCAACCGACAGCTCTTCTGTGGCTCCGCACTGTTTAAGGACCCCAACATTCTCTTCCATCATTCACTATGAATCAATAAATTATTATTGTAAAACAAATTTTACTTTGGTTAAATACAAAAAAGGAATGCATCATGTTCATGCTCACTTGGTCTGTTGCACAGCACATACTGTAGATGCCTACTGTACATTCATGTATGTTTTCAATTTAGTTTCAACCTACCCACATTGTCCCATGTGAGCCCCCTCTTCCATGACCTCCCCTGGCTCCCTGTAGTTGCTCGCATCAAATTCAAGACCATGCTTCTGGCCTACAAAGCCGTCAATGGAACTGCCCCCAGCTACCTCCAAGCGTTAGTGAAACCCCACGCCCCTGCTAGAGCACTCCGCTCAACTACCTCAGCTGGTCGACTGGTTCCTCCATCACTAAAAGGAGGAAAAGGTCGGATGGGGAAATCACAACTCTTCTGTGTTTTGGCACCGCAGTGGTGGAGCGAGCTCCCTGCCAATGTCAGGACTGCAGAGCCATCTTCCGGAAGAGACTCAAGACTCACTTTTTCAGAGTTCACCTGAACCGTGCAGAACATCCATCCTCTACCCTGCATAACTTGCTCTATGTATCAGACATTCACATGGTGACGTCTTGCTCATCCATCCAGCATCAAACCTCCTTTTGTTGTCCTTTCACACTTCACACTCACACGTGTGAGTGAATGGGATGCTTTCACTTTGTCCTTATTTCCCATGCAGCTCTGCACGTCACCCTGTTGTGGATGTGTGGTCCACATGTCACATCTCTGTATGGCTCCGGAGATCTGTTCCTGCTGACCAGGGCACCAGGAACAAATGGTGACAAGGCCATGATCCAGGATAGTTGTGTTTTTTATAAAGGTCACTTGTTATATAATGCCGCTGACAAGTGTGAATGGGGAGCTGTCTCGGAACGTCCTACTTTCCATCTCTGCTGTAGCTAGCAGAAACATTCATTGCACTTATCAAAATGATAATTTACAGCTTACTCTCAACCTGTAGTGTACTCATTTAGAATGCAGTTAAATTGTTCTCCCCCTCATGTTATCAATTGTATACAGTGGACATAGATATACAGCTTTAAACTCACTGGCACCAGCAGACTCACTAGTATAATAGGCAGCTGGCTATGTTGAACACATTTGTTAAAATTGAAAAGGCAATGTAATGTCTACTTAAAACACGGATCCGAATGTTATATGTCAAATGAGTGTGTTAATTTAAAGGGGAAATCCACATTGAGAGGGAACTCAAAACTCTAGAATAAAACAACAAGTCTGCAGCCAAGTCATCCTGGATGACTAGGAAACAGTTGCGAGTGGGCAAACTCATTAGTGTTACAGAGGAGGAGAAAATTACATGACGAGAGACGTGTTATATTGCAAAGTGAAGGGATAATCTTAAAAATCACATTTGAAGACAGGTTGTATTGCACAAAATACCTTTTTGTTGTGTGATATCACAGCAAAATTCTGAACAAGTTAATGCTTTGCAATGAGCGTGAAAACATCGATGTTTTGACTCCTACACAGCCATGTACATTTTTAAGGAAATGCATGTTGATGTTATGAACGGACAACAGAATGAGTACAGTACAGTGGTGTATTTAGTCTCTGATACCCACCCCCACCACACCCCTTCACCCAACCTCACAATCACTCCATCCCTGCCCTCTCCCATTTATAATTTTATCATTTTTATTGGAGCCATTTTTGACCGGAGCCACGTGAGCTACAAGCGAGCCAGAGGAGTGTTTGACTCTCTCTGACCTGATGGCCAGTACTGCTGTTGGCCTCTGGTTCATCCCCACCGCTAAACACAGAAGGCTAAGTTGTGAGGGAAAGTTGTAAGGAAGTAAAAGGAGGAGGAGTAGGAACAAAACCCTTGGTGGACTGCCGAATGGTCCATTGCTTCCTCCTCTTCATCAGGAGTCAAGGTGTAATCACACCACCAGCAGCTCTACACCACTTCTGTGATATTAATTTCCCAATTGGTTGTGACAGAGATGGATGTCTAGGATTGTGTGCATGGTATTTTGTGTGTGTGTGTGTGTGTGTGTGTGTGCACACGTGCGTGTGCGTGCGTGCGTGTGAGTGAGTGTATGTCCACATGTGTGCGTGTATGCAGGCATTTGTTTAACAGAAGGAATTCTTGTGTGTGTCTGTGTGTGAGTTTATATGTCTCTGTGTGTGTATACAATATGTGATTGTGATTGTATGCTCACACATACATTCACAAGCACATAGAAGTGTTGTGACGCACACTGTGCATCACTGTGTGTGTGTGTGTGTGTGTGTGTGTGTGTGTGTGTGTGTGTGTGTGTGTGTGTGTGTGTGTGTGTGTGTGTGTGTGCGTGCGTGCGTGCGTGCGTGCGTGCGTGCGTGTGTGCGTGTGTGTGATAAAGCCTGCTAAAGTTTATCACAGCATCAAGGCTTGGGACTGTGCTCCGAGCTAATAAGTCCCTAGGTGATAAAGCAAGTGTGAAGAGAGAGTCACTGACAGAGGGGAGGAACAAGGGGAGGGGTGGAGACACGTGGTATCCATTGAACAGCAAGAAGCAGTACAGAAGAGAGGAATGCTGTGGGATCAGAACAATAGCTGTTAAATATCTTTAGAAACAATGACAATGCTTTCCCCTACACATGCTTGCAGATGAGTGCCTTAATTGGTGCTCACGTGTTAAATATGCATTACAGGGTCATTCATGACTGACCCAAAATAAATTTAAGATGAATCAATAAAAAAAAGCAGAGATGGGAAATGTTCATTTAAATGTTGATTTTCATCAATGTAATTGTGTTTGATTATATTTATCCTGTCAAACCTTTGCAGCTGAGCTGCAGTTGAGAAGCTGGCAAAATACTCTTTAATCAAAGTAATGCTGTTCAGTTTAGTTTGTTGTTGTATTATTTAGGCCTGGAATTTAACTCCACCCCTGTTAATCCTTAATCAATCCTGAGGGAACCTGTCTCACCAAAATAATATATACTACTGTGGTATCTTGATGTGTTGAGGAAAAGGAGAAACCACCGCTGACACGTCCCACTTGTATATAAAAAAGGGTTTATTACAGAGTAGAACAGTGTCAAAAAGGTCTGAATCTTGAGAGAGCCTCTGTGGCGCCTGAGAACACTCTGCCAGCCTTGTCCTGATGCACAGTTTAAATACTACTTCTCAGGTTATCATCTTAATAATCAGGCACCCATTGTGCCCCAAGCTATTGTCACATCAACTGGCTTCTTTGTACCTCTGACCTCGTAACACCATAAACTCCCCATAAACTCCCTTTCCTCGCAAACAACCTCAAGGAAAACATGCATCTCCTGTATATACTGTAAACAGCTAACCGGAAACATACATCACATTATATAATATGAACCAACTGACCATACACTACACTACAACACTGCAATATGTTAAATTAATTTGTGGTGTCGCCAGAGTTCAAGTATCAAACCTGCTGATGTTTGGCACCTAAATCTTCTTCTCCTCCTGATGCAGCATCAGACAGACAGACAGACAGACAGACAGACATACTTTATTGATCCCTGAGGGAAATTGCCTTCGTAACAAAACTCCAGGAGAAAAAAGAGGACACTCTACTTATAGTAGAGTGTTAGAAAATATAAATATATAAAGGAAACCTATGTAAAATATAAAACCTATAAATCTATAAATCTATCAAAAAAAAAAAATCTATAAATCTATCTATCCTAATCTAATCTAATCATCCTAATCTAATATAATCTAATCTTAGTGCTAACATTGCTAGATTGCATTACTAGCATCCTAGTTTTGTAATTCATGCAACTCTGACTATAGTTATCAATTCAAGATTTGTGTTTGCCATCTCTCTCTCTCTCTCTCTCTCTCTCTCTCTCTCTCTCTCTCTCTCGCTCTCTCTCTTCTCTCTCTCTCTCTCTCTCTCTCTCTCTCTCTCTCTCTCTCTCTCTCTCTCTCTCTCTCTCTCTCTCTCAAACAGTGAAACACCGCAGGCTACTCTCAGCAGTCATCCTTACTTAGCAAACACACAGAGACACACACAGACAAACACACAATCACATATAAACACACACACACTGAGCCATACAGAACATGTATATATCATACCTATACATCCTCCATCCTCCTGTCCATGTGTTATTATTTGTTTTGTCCATGTTTGTAACTTTGCTCTTCTGTTTGCTCTGAGTTGTATTCATTGTAGGGTGTGGAGGTTATGCAACACACCTTACACCATGCCTTTCCCTCAGACAAATCCATTGGTAACACCTTATTTTAATGGGTTTTAATGGGTTTTATTTTAATGGGCTATATTATTATCAGCCTACCAGTTGGTACAGTACACAGGCTTGACCAGGCCCGGGGTGGCCATCGGAAGGTTCCGGAGGTTTCCCGGTGGGCCGGTCCATTTTCAAATGTCTTTCGGGCCGCTTGAGTGGGGAAAAATAACTTTGACCATTAATTTATCATCTCCTAAAGTAGAAGTTCTTCATTCGTCTGACATTTCAGCCCCAGCATCGCAGTATATGTAACATGGATGATACAATCTAAGGTACTTCTCCCCTCCCTAATATCTGAGTTGGTTGGGTCCATGGTTCGTCTTTTATTTAGCGGTACCGGTAACAGATGAGAGGACAGAAGCGCGACCAGTGTCGTTGGTTATGGAGAGCAGAAAAAGACCAGGAGGAGCCGAAAAGACTGGAGTGTGTCTCAATCCACGTACTTCCACGAGTACACTTCCGTACGTGCACTGTGTGCACTATGTACTTACTGATGTAGTGCGTGAATTCTGTCTAAGAAGTACCGTCTCAAATGAAGCACTCCCGTTTTGCACTTACCGGAAACGACGATACAAGCGTTCGTTCCCGTATTAGCATTCACGTATAAGCATATCAGCACAAACCGTTCACAATCGCTTATGACATCTGTCATACATCTGTCTAACAATAAAATGGTGATACATAACGAAAAATAACCACTTTTCGATTGATGTGTAACGTTATAACTTACATTTAAAAGGAGTGGTCTGGGCCAACGGTCCACAGGTGTCGTCCGCAATCTTTATCAGATTTTTTTGGAAAGTGCTGGCGTTCCCTCCCCTTCCGTTACGTAGACAAAATGGCGACCATTGAGGGTGAAAAGTGTCCAGCGTAGTACACTAGCTTTTTGACCGTTATGAGTGCACCATCCGGGTACTAGCAGTGTACTGCATTTTGCCGCAATTACCAGTGTGAACGCACTATGCACTCAAAAAAGGAAGTTTAAGTGCGCAAGTACGTGAATTGAGACGGTTTAAAAAAGAAGGGCGCTGGAAGAAGATGCTGCCAAATGTGCCACAATTACTGACCTGTTCAGAGGACAGGCACAGCCGGTCCTCTGAACAGGTCAGTAATTGTTGCAGCCGGTAAAGAGAAATGTGGATCTAATGATTAATTTGCAAGGTAAATCATTTAGCTATTTGCTACATTTGCAATGCCAACATGAGCATTTAAAAACTTAAACCAATTCATCATTAGTCTATTTTATTTTGTTAAGCCATAACGAATCACAAATATAATTTGTGAAAGGAGTTTACATGTAAACTCCAGCATGACATGTGTAATTAGCCCAAGCAGTAGGACATGGTTCAAGTGACATTGTTTCCCCCTGGATTTTACATTTGGCAACCGCCATATATTGATATCCAATAAAAAAAAAGGGATAGTAAGAGTTTTGCGCTGTTCATTTATTCAAATTCTTCCACCACTGAAAAAAGTGTGCTGGTCTGGGCCCAAAACTCCCGGGCTGAAAATAGGTCCCACCCCGCCCTGGGCTTGACTGGCGTAATGATCTATCCATAGCACTTATTACTGTTGTCATCTACAAATGTATGTACATTTGATGATCAGTTCATCATTAGCAAAAAGCTTATAAATGACTTATGCGTGAACGTTATTATAAAGTGTTACCATTGCCCACTTTCACGTTTCTCTTCTTGAAGTCATTCAGTACTGAATGTTGTTAACGTGGCACCATCACACGTACATATACATACAAAGACTGTCTGTCTGTAAAGACAAACATCAACTTTACAATTGTTCTCTGTTGCGTTTGTTCTGGTTAAGATTTGTTGTCCTTTTATTGTGTTTGTTCGTTCAGCCCGCAGCAGAGGTTGGCCAGAGAAGTAGGGCTCTTACAGAGCAAAATAAATGAGGCAGCGCCTAATGAGCTAAGGAGAGATAGAGTGTGTGTCTGTGTGTGTGTTTGGTAAATATTGACATTTAAACAGGTTGGAGTAATTGATGATCTAATTTACCAGAGCGGAGTGGATATGCTGAAAGAGTCACGGAAAGGCACAGAGAGGTTTTACATCTGTTATTTATTTAGATTACCTCTATTACATTCAGTTGTGTGTGTGTGTGTGTGTGTGTGTGGGTGTGGGTGTGGGTGTGTGTGTGTGCGTGTGCGTGTGCGTGTGTGTGTGGGTGTGGGTGTGTGTGTGGGTGTGCAAGTGTGTGTGTGTGGGTGTGTGTGTGGGTGTGGGTGTGGGTGTGTGTGTGGTTGTGCAAGTGTATGTGTGTGTACTCTATATGACCTTGGTACACACTGCTACATCCAGACATTCGATAAGAATTGGAGCTTGTATTGCCAATTGTTTTCCTGTTAAGTGCAATCAAAAATGTGATGTGAAGCCACTTGCAGTCTAGCATGGATAGTAGGATTGGTAACATTGAAGGCTAGGAGGGTTTTGAATCAGAAGATTATAACGTACACACTTGCTGACTCTTCTCAGCCCCTCCCCCCCTCTGTTTGTCCATCCGCTTTGGGAACACTGCAAGTGCTCACTCGTTCGCTGACTGTCTTATTTAGCTTTTCCTTCATCCTTATTCCAAGCTACACACATAATCACACACTCAACACACACACACAAACCCATCTCTGATGCATGTTTAGTACCGTCATGCGTCGGAAGGATGTTTCTTGCCAAGTAGGTTTGCACATACAAGGAATTTAACTTGGTGGTTTGGGCATTTCAATCATTTCTTAAACAGATGACAAAGATGCAGCAGTATGGCTGTGTGTGTGTGTGCACATACATGGGGTCGTGGTGCAGGGGAATCAAAGAAGAAAAGAGAGAGCGGGAGATCATCTAGGATTAAAAATGGAATCAAGTGTTTGAAAGCATTCACCCAGAAGTCATGTTGAGTGGGTTTTACACACTTTCTTCAATCTGGTACACGATGGTACTGCAGGGACTACATGGGATCTTAGTCTTGAAAAAGACACATTCAAAATAATAGAAAAAATGATATAGATAATTGAAAATAAATATATTCATACATACATAATATTCAGTTAACATTGTATTGTGGCTTGTTATTATTTAAAAAAAAGATGTTGCTTTGTGCATTCCATCATATGTTTTCCATTGTTATGTTTTCCATTATTTTTTTGTGTTTATTTGTGTTTGCTAAATAAACACACTGGGAGCAAAAGCAGCGTTACTGACTTTTTCTTTCCACTGCTCCCCACTGGCCAGGGCTTCCTGCAGTGAGACGTGTGTAGAAAGAGGACACTGGCCCTCTGTGCTCACTCCATTTGTATGTATCTGTTTGTTTTACCATTTGCATGGAGGTGGTGTATGAAAAGACTTGATGACAATTAAGTTGTACACCTAAAATTAAAGGTTGGGAACCACTGCACCAAGCACCTTATATGTTTGTACATATAGTTCTCTGCACCTTATGTACTGTATATACATATTTTTTTAAATATATTTTTTAGTATTTTTTTTATTTTTGCACTACAATTAATTTTTATTTATACATTTTTATACTTTTTTTTACATTGCATTTTAATATTATTTGTATTGTTAATGTGGGTAATGCTACTGCTACAATTTCCCAGCTTGGGATCAATAACGTATTTCTATTCTATTCTATTGTATTCTAATAACAGCTTTGATGATTATCAGCTTCATTAAAACAATAGATAAAGCCTAGAGAGGATGTCATGGTCTTGTCTGACCTTGTGTACACACCTTGTGCTACCTGTCTTAATTACTGTTTGTGTTCACCTTTGTCCATGTTATTTTAGTTCCACAGGTTCTGCCCCATTTGGTTTCTCTGAGGCTGAGCCCACAATTGTGTACGAGCATACTAAAAAGTAGTCCAGAATACTATGTACAATGTCCAAAAACATATCTAGGCCTGCCCATAGCATGCAAAACCAGAAGGACTATACTAAAACATGGATGGCATATTTTCAGTGATAGTCATCGTGGCAAACACTTCTCACTACATGCCACTTGGATAACCCAGAATGCTACCTAGTTGACATAAGCCATCAGGGAGGGCTATTATATTCAAGTGTAAGTTGTTCTCTTGCACCAATTGCACCAAGTCAAATTCCTTGTAAGTGCAACCTACTTGGCAATAAACTTGTTTCTGATTCTGATTCTGATTCTGATATATGCCATTCCAGATGCAAATGTTTTTTTTTTTGTATTTGTATATCTGTCATAACATTCTAGTAAAGTTCTGTCCACCTGCTTTGAGTCTGCCGTGTTTACCTGAAGTTTGGTTCTGTTCTCCTTGCCTTGAGCTGAAGGAATCGGAGTAATTTGCCAGAAAATCGGATTCTGTTTGCCTGGCTCAACACCCATTGTTATTACAAGCTAAAGTGGGTGTTGTAAGATATACAGATGCTTTGTGACTGAACAGTTTGAAGTGTGCACTAGTGCTACATGCAGATAGTCACGCTAATGTAAAGCTAATGCTATCAATTCAAAGGGGATCTCAGGATTCTTGTATTTGCACTGTATGTCTCCAGCACTGCATATGCTAACAATGTTTTGATTCCTCGATAATAAGGTCAATCATAATTAAACAGTTATGTGAAATTGTTATGAAACAGTTCTTTCCACTTTAAAAATGAATCTAAACTGATGCCAAAAGTGCTTCTGTGCTGCTGTTGAAGCATATCAACATCATGCCCTATACCGTCGGAAATTGATAATAGCGGTTGTGGTTGATTTATTTTCACTAGTTATGTGTATTTAATGAAAATGTTTCAAATGTATGAGTTTAGAAAATGCAGAATTGAATACATACAAAGACTCCCTATGAAGTCTATTAAGTTTACAGTCTACAACGTCAGTCCATTAAGGCCTGCTATCAGATGGCTTACAAACCAAAGACTTATGCCAGGGCTCTTTTTCTTGATTTTTCATCTGCATTTAACACCATTCAGCCAGACATACTTCTATCTAAAATGATTAAGTTTCGGATTAACCCATATCTTAATCACTGGTACTTTTCCTTTCTCACAAACAGGGTTCAGTTAGTCAAGGTAAATGACACACTGTCCGCTCCCAATACCAGCAATGTTGGAGTACCCCAGGGCTGTATGAGCTCCCCTCTGTTTTTTACCCTGTACACCTCAGACTGCACCACCAATGTGCCAAATCAACATCTTTTAACATATTCCGATGACTCCACCCTAGTCACCCTATTCACCCAATCAGAGGATCATACACTGTACCAGGGCAATGTGGATTGGTTGGTTGAATGGTGTGATAATAACTCCCTCATTATTAACACGGTGAAGACTGGGGAAATCATTCTTGGAAAACCATCCAATCTCCAACTGCCCCCAGTGAAGATCCACCATTCAGAAATCAGTTGAGTCCCAACCTACAAATAGCTGGGTGTCATGATAGACCAAAATCTATCATGGACCCATCATATAGAATTTACCTGTAAAAAGATATAACAGCGTATCTATTTCCTGCGGAGATTAAGATCATTTGGAGGTAGCACCCAAATAATCTCTCTGTTCTTTACGTCTGTGATTCAGAGTGTAATGCTTTATTGCAGCACAGTCTGGCAGAGTAGCCTTTCTGTTAAAGATAAGGCAAAACTTTAGCATCAAATCAAAATCTGTTCAAAGATTATTGGACTGCCTGTAGCACACGTCTTCCCGGAGGCCCACAACAAAAGCAGGTTGGCCAGATATATTTCCACTGACATTCACATTCACACTCACATTCTACACCAAGAATACCATCTACTGCCTTAAGACAGGTGCTTTAGAGTTCCTTCTTTCAACCGCAACAGACTCAAACTCTCCTTTATACATCAATCAATCATTCTGTTAAACCAGCAACATTAAGATCTAGTGCTATATTTAATCATGTATATAATGTCTCCAGGGCGGCACGGTGGTGCAGTGGTTAGCACTGTCGCCTCACAGCCAGAGGGTTCTGGGTTCGAATCCACCTGGGACCCGGGACCTTTCTGTGTGGAGTTTGCATGTTCTCTCCGGGTACTCCGGCTTCCTCCCACAGACCAAAAACATGCAGGTTGGGGATTAGGTTAATTGGTGTCTCTAAATTGAACATAGGTGTGTATGTTAGTGTGAATGGTTGTATGTCTATATATGTATATATGTTATATATGCTATATATGTTAGCCCTGTGATAGGCTGTCCAGGGTGTACCCCGCCTCTCGCCCGTTGCAGCTGGGATTGGCTGGATGGATAATGTCTCCAAGTGTATGTACAGTATATGTATGGTTTTGTCCTCTGTCATGCTTGATATTGTCATTTGTGGTTATAAGTTCTCAAGTTTGTCTGTTGATGATGTTGATGTTTTACCTGTATGCCCTAATGTTGGTCTGTTTGTGCTATATGTTTACATGTATGTCCTCCCTTTTCCTTAAATACGTTTTTTGCCCCTGGACGCAAAAATAATTTTGGTGCAAACTGACAATAAAGTAGTATCGTATCGTACATGTGTGCTTTATATCAATAATTGATGTCACCTATACATCATTATACAAACACACCATACATGATACAAATACACCATACATGATACAAACACACCATACATGATACAAACACACTATGATACAAATACACCATACATGATACAAACACAGCATGATACAAACACACCATACATGATACAAACACACCATACATGATACAAACACACCATACATGATACAAACACACCATACACGATACTGTATTATGCGATCAGTTCCACGTCGTTCTGACAAAGCCAGGCACTGCTACACACGCACGTGCGCCCACACACACACACACACACACACACACACACACACACACACACACACACAGATGAACACTCCCACGCACTAATGCCCGCGCGCGCGCTCTGTCTCCTCTCACGTGCCAGATCTCGCTGGCGGCCACGCACACACTGAGTCACACTGTGTGTGTGTGTGTGTGTGTGTCGAAATATGTGTCGAAAACACGGAGCGCACCACCTCTCTCTCACTCTCTCTCTCTCTCCTCTCTCGTCTCTCTCTCTCTCCTCGCTCCTCTCTCTCTCCTCTCTCTCTCTCTCTCTCGCTCTCTCTCCCTCTCCTCTCTCTGTCTCTCTCTCTCTCTCTCAGAGTTCTCGTAACGAACGGACCTTCTTTTCTTGCGAGAAGGAAACTCCGGTTTTCCGACTACACTGCTCGCGGTCTCTCTCTCTCTCTCTCTCTCTCTCTCTCTCTCTCTCTCTCTCTCTCCTCTCTCTCTCTCTCTCTCTCTCTCTCTCTCTCTCTCTCTCTCTCTCTCTCTCTCTCTCTCTCTCTCTCTCTATCATTCTCATTCTCCCTCTCTCTTCCACTCGCTGCGTTGCGTCTTTTCAAAACACGCTGGCGCGCCAACATTAGGACCCTCTTTGTGTCCAGAGGCTCTCAGCGGGACAGTTCACCGATGTGAGTGAAGCGGTGTACATATATATTGATATAGTGTGTTTCGTATCGCTTGTACCGCAGTACAGTGGGCGAGGTAGTGCGTGTTGGGAAGGATTGTTGGTGTCGGACGGGACGGAGGACGACAGCATGCAGCATCCCTTGGCGGGAGGACCGTGCGTGGCGCTGCCCGGCGTGACCGCGCGTCCACAGCTGTCCTGCACCGCGCTCTCCTTCATGTATCTACAGCAGTAAGTGACTGGTGGAGTACGGGTTTGTGTGTGTGTGTGTGTGTGTGTGTGTGTGGGGGGGGGGGGGGTGTCGATTGACGAGCTTACACACACACACACGGCGTGCTGTTACAATTCGATGAAAATGTACATGAGACAATTTTCATGCTGACATTTGTGAATGGACGTTGTTACGTTGTTAAAGTAATACGTAGGCCTAAAGGCGTGTTGACAGAGACGTGAAGTTGTTACAACTATCTGGTTTGCACGCATGTGACCACTTGCGAACACGTGCATTGTGAACTGGTACATAAACATGACATGACTGGAGACGAATTGAGGCTTCTACCCCCTCTCTCTCTCTCTCTCTCTCTCTCTCTCTCTCTCTCTCTCTCTCTCTCTATCTCTCTCTCTCTCTCTCTCTCTCTCTC
>JAXIVH010000036.1:1895904-1902823 GCA_036785325.1 Urophycis tenuis | reverse complement strand
CATTGCTATTACTTGTTTTGCAACTAAATGCTATGGGGAACTGTAAGGTTTACAGAGATACACACCACAAGTGTGTTTTACCCTACCTGAAAGTTAATACTTGTAGAACTTTTTTTTATTAATATTACCGTCATCATCAGCAAATCCAAATACAAATTCAACAAATGTGAATGTAATCACCAACCTTGTTGAGTGTTAGGGAGCATATTTTGAGTTGGCATGGTAGCTGGAAAGCTAGCAAGGCAGACATGCAGCCTGCACCTGCCAACACAGATTAATATATAATTAAAACTATGAGCCAAATATTAGCCAAATACAGTTGTTTGGCAAATATATGAGTGAATTGTATCAAATACATTTAGATGGAAGCGACTTTTAAACCACCACAGGTATTGTTACCGAATGTTCAACTAATAATGTTACTACTACTACTATATACTACCATATACAAAAATGTGTCAGGTTGTGCCCCTCTCTCCCCTACATTCTGCACTCCAAAAGAGTGTTGCTCCAAATGTCAGACTACATCCCTGTCATACCTGTTGCAAACTTTTACACACACACACACACACACCACACACACACACACACACACACACACACACACAAATGTCTAACGCCTAAATGCTAACTCTATGATGTTAGCCTTTCAGTAATAGCTTGTTGAGCTGTCCACCTGTCTGACCTGTAGCAACCATCTGCTCAACTCTAGGAGTCAGAGCCCTTTGTGCAGATACAGGTTAAATGAAATCCTATTGAGACCTATGTTTGTCATTTGTCCTCCCCCTTTCATCCCCTTATCCCTGCCACAAACACACACACACACACACACAGACACACACAAAACAACACACACACAGACACACACACACACACACACACACACACACACACACACACACACACACACACACACAGACATGAACACACACTTGTCTCTGTTGTTTGCAGAGCCTTTTATCTCCCTCTCTGTGTGAAGTCAATGGGTAGATCACTGGGTATTTGTCTACTTTCTGAAACTGTTTAAAGGCCCATCGATCCTACCATTATTGCACCGTGGACACACACAGCACACAGACATACATGCTTACGTAAATCTGAATACCAGCATACGTACATAGAATGTAGAAAATGTGTGTGTGTGTGTGTGTGTGTGTGTGTGTGTGTGTGTGTGTGTACAGTAAAAGAGTTAACATATCGATGGGTCAATTGTCTTGATAACTCCAAAAATGCCAAACATCTGTTTAATGGATAGACATTTGAGGTATGCACCCATGAATATAGCCTATAACACACACACACACACACACACACAACACACACACACACACATTGGGTTTATTGTTCTGACCATTTGAAATAGAAAGGAAGGAGCATGACAGACAACAATGGCACGTAGCACAAGAAGGAGAGAGACAGAGAGGGAGAGAGATATAGTGAAAGACAGAGAGAGAGAGAGAGAGGAGAGAGAGAGAGAGAGAGAGAGAGAGAGAGAGAGAGAGAGAGAGAGAGAGAGAGAGAGAGAGAGGAGAGAGAGACAGAGACAGAGAGGGAGAGAGATATAGTGAAAGACAGAGAGAGAGAGAGAGAGAGAGAGGGAGACAAGGCAGTAGAGAGAAGGGAAATGATTAATGGACTTGGAAGCAGGCTGAGAATTAAATAACAATTGATTTGTATGAATGTTCAGTTTATTACCATGCCACAGTGAACTATCTCTCTTATATGGAAACACTCACACACACCACACACACACATAGACAGACACACACAGAAGTAATATTAGTGTGTTATAGTTGATTTGTATTCTAGCCTAGGCCTTACTGCGTCCTGGCTGCTAGGTTCCCCCCTCCTGCTCCTCTGCCATCTGTTACGGCAACACCCTGATTCTGCTTACCCAGGCCACTTGGTCTGGGTGCCGCCGCTACAGGGCGGTGTGAAACCCCTGAACAAGGGCTCTGGAGGCATGGATGACTGTGCCCCAAAAGTTATGCGTAAAAAGGACCTGAAGGGGAGCCGTCACATGAACCCTGAGGTTTAGTATGGATGGACCCATCCACCATGAGGACACAGAATGTTGTCAAGGATTGAGGCCAGTTGGCCTTCATCTTATGACAAAATTGATAGTTTTTTATGTTAATATTTGAAAAATAACCAGTGAGATATTGACACATTTTAAAGGGATATTAAAAATCCAATGCCAAATCACACAGTCAGATATAGACAAAGTAAGATTTGATCATGTTCTCGTTCTCTCTCTCTCTCTCTCGTTCTCTCTCTCTCTCTCTCTCTCTCTCTCTCTCTCTCTCTCTCTCTCTCTGTCTCTCTCTCTCTCTCTCTCTCTCTCTCTCTCTCTCTCTCTCTCTCTCTCTCTCTCTCTCTCTCTCTCTCTCTCTGTGTCTCTGGTAGGCATTGTCTTTATCTCTCTATCGTTCAAACATCTTTCTTTCTGTCCATCCTTCTCTTTCACACATATGTGTATTTAAACTTTGCCTGAACTTATATCTATTATTGTCTCTGCTTCCAGCGCCATTATCTCTGTCCCTTGAGCCTTCTGGCAGTGCCTCATCTCTCTCTCTCTCTCTCTCTCTCTCTCTCTCTCTCTCTCTCTCTCTCTCTCTCTCTCTCTCTCTCTCTCTTACTCTTACTCTGTACCCCTCCCATTCCAGCCTGTGTGTACATGTGTGTGTGTGTGTGTGTGTGTGTGTGTGTGTGTGTGTGTGTGTGTGTGTTTGTGTGTGTGTGTGTGTGTGTGTGTGTGTGTGTGTGTGTGTGTGTGTGTGTGTGTTTGTGTGTGTGTGTGTGTGTGTGTGTGTGTGTGTGTTTTGTGTGTGTGTGTGTGTGTGTGTGTGTGTGTGTGTGTGTGTGTGTGTGTGTGTGTGTGTGTGTGTGTGTGTGTGTGTGTGTGTGTGTGTGGTGTGTGTGTGGGCGTGTGTGGCGTGCGCGCAGTGCCCGTGTGGATGTCTGTGTGCGTGTGTACGTGTGGGTGAGGTGAACACAGATGGGAGGCTGGGCTAAGCCACTCCAACTCTTTCATCCCTCATCAAACTATTCATTCATTCTCACTCATAGCTCACGGCCACTTTTTACATACATGTGCATGTGCACACGCACACACACATACACACACACACACACACACACACACACACGGCTCAACACCTCCAACCCAGTGTTGACGATGAATATTAATGAGGATTGTGCTGGATCTACTGTACACATTCTCTCTTTTCGCAAACTCATTACATGGGTAGGCCTGATTGAAGCCAAAATTTACATGATTAACATATGGTGCTAGCATTTCCTTTAATATGCTAATATTTTTGCCTCCACTTACATTCAACTTCACACACACACACCCCACACCCACACAACACACACAGGCACATGTTCACACATACACACAGGACAGACAGCCATGATCAGTTAGGGCATGAGGTAGCATTCCTCGAGCTAGTGTAGGCAATGTGCAGAAACCAGCCAGAGTAAACTAGATTTTGAAAGTATCAAACAAAGGAAATCCCACTCCTCCCTTTAAGCCTCCCTCCAAAGCAGTCCCCAAAAACACAAGTCAACCTAGTTTAAGCAATAGGTTTGCCTAGCCTGGTGAAAGTACTCAGATCATGCAACAATAGTGCACAAGCCTATTTAGGGCCTGTGACAGCCATTGATCCCAGACAAGTTTATTAGTAGAGCACTTGATTTATTGATTGCGCCCGGTATGTAAAGAGAATTTCAATGGTATGACCCAAAATGCTTTTTGAATGTATTGCCTACCTTCGTGTTCAGGAAGGTATTTTGTAGTAGACATTCTTCATCATTCGTCAGTCTTGAACCTTTGAGTCCCCATGTTTCTTCTGTAGCTGCATTATAGAAACATGTGTGTAAGTATTCAGTGTGTATGTTTTTCAGTTTTCATGCATCACCATACAATCCATTAAATAAAGAAAATGTCCGATATATAATATATCGAATTAAGTTATCTGTAAATAATTATATCAGAAAACCACATTATTTAGTCTGATAAACTCAACGACACTCAACCCCCCCAAAAACACATGCAAACAGACACACCTTACACCTAACCATGTCATCTACAGTTAAACCTAACTATTGATTTCAAATATAAAAGGCATATTAAACAACTAGATAAATATAGAATGGGATGGAGAGAGAGAAGGAAAGGAAGAAAGAAAGAGAAGGCTACATGTGAAGAACTTATTTAGTTTGCTGTTTTCAAGATTCAAATCATCTACAACGTTTGTCAGAATGCGGCTGTGTATCAAGTGCTGAATGATAAATAAGCTTTGAAGACAGTAATCTCTTTTGGTGTGTGTGTGTGTTTGTGTGTGTGTGTGGTGTGTGTGTGTGTGTGTGTGTGTGTGTGTGTGTGTGTGTGTGTGTGTGTGTGTGTGTGTGTGTGTGTGTGTGTGTGTGTGTGAGTGTGTGAATGTGTATGCATACATGCCTGCATGAGAGTGGTGTGGTGCTCACACACACACACACACACTAGAGAGCCAATTATTTTCCAGCAGCAGAATATTAACTCTCTTGAACAGCTATGTATGTGATTTTGCGTGTGTGTGTGTGTTTGTGTGTGTGTTTGTATGTAATGTGTGCCTATGTGCATATGTATGTGTGTGTATGTGTGTGTGCATGCGCATGTGTGCGTGTGTGTGTGTGTGTGTGTGTGTGTGTGTGTGTGAGTGTGTGTGTATGTGTGCGTATGTGCATATGTATGTGTGTGTGTATCTGTGTGTGCATGCGCATGTGTGCATGTGTGTGTGCGTGTGCGTGTGCGTGCGTGTGCGTGTGTGCGTTGCGTGTGTGTGTGTGTGTGTGTGTGTGTGTGCAAATTGGCTGCTGGCAGAAGTGCTAGCATCGGCAGGTTCACCCTGAGAGCCTCTCAAATCAAACGACCCAGAATAATGGGCTGAAAATGCTGAGGTCTGCAAGACCACACGCAGGTATACACACACACACACACACACACACACACACATACACATGTCAAAACGCACACACATGGAAAGACATTTGAAATTGGCATGCTGAAAGTGCATCTGTGTGTGTTTGTGGACATGTGTACGTGCGTGTGTGCGTGGATGCGTGCATGTTTGTGTGCATGCCAGTTGCCATTTTCTGTGTTTATACCGCTGGCTTTTTGACAAATCTTTGTTTGTTGAAAAGTTTTGCTTTAATATAAGACCCCTGTTGCATAATGCATAATAAGACCAACTCCACCTCATCTCTTTTGCTCTATTTCTCTTTTTATGGCTGCATGTTATTTGTCACTTTTCTCTTTCATTTTCCTTTTCTCTTTCACTTTTCCATTTCACCTGCCTCCAAACCCTTTGCTCCTCCACCATCACTCCTTTTGTTGTGTCCGTTGTCCTATTTCCTTCTGTTCTTCAGCTATCTGTTCTTCTCTATCACTTTCTCTTTGTACTACCCTCCAGAGTCCGTGGACAATTCACTATTTCTCTCATTGGACATTTGTGTCCCAGGATGAGTATCCACACAGCATCACATAAACTGTCAAATTACTCATATTTACATACAATCTTTAACTCTGAACTGTGGCATACTTTCATCTCCAAACATTTTGGCCTGGCTTTTCAAGTTTATAATTCCATACTGCAGATTAACAGAGGTTTCACAAACAGTATGACCACTTTACGTCAAATATTATATTGGGATTGTTACTGTGGGTGCTAATTCAAGTATATTGGGAGAGTTGTTGTAGTTGTTTTACTTTGTTTGTTGTTTACATTGTTCAACTTTAGTCAAATCCATTGCAATCATTGATGATCCAGGTGATATAGCAGAAATATACATAAGCAGCCAGGTAGATATAGGCAAGAAGGCAGACAGGTGGTTAAGCAGCAGGCAGGCAAGCAGGTAGGTCAATAAGGAAGCGGACAGGTAGATGGTTCAATAAATCAATCAGAATGGTGAAGTAAGAGTTAAGCATAAAGCATAATGTGTAAAGCAGTGAAGAACTGTAAGGTGACCAAGACTTATCGAGATGTGCTGAACGCCCTTCATGGTTTATAAAGATTGATAACCAAGAATCTCTAGACTCCCTTTAATCACTTTAGAATATGAGTCGCTCAACATCATGCAGTCTTTTCAAAATAATGTGTGTTTCAATATAAACATGGCCTTATCCAATATAGCAGTTTTAAATAGAAATCAGATATGGGTCCTACAGTTACATTAGCCAATGTAAGTTACTCATGCTTCCCTTTATGTTCCATGAATCGTATAGGGTGTTACAATACATACCCCTCAAACCAATTGCTAATTAATAATTCACTTCCACCTAATCTCTGCAAATATTTAACATGAATATTTAACATGAATATCTAACATGAATGAAACGTATAGTAATGCAGAATTACTTAGATGAGATGCTATATTCATAAATGTTGTTAAGGACTGCAATGTAATAATTACATAATGAGGGTATTTGAAGAATATGTGCACCCTGGGCACCGCATTGCCAAAACATTGATATCCGGAGTGTTTGTGTGTCTTGCATGAATTGACATAGCTGTGCATGTATTAACAATGTATGCATGATGTGTTTTATATATCAGTGCAAAATGTATGGATGACCTATTGACACAAAGAGGCACATACAACTGATAAGCACTCACTTCATATTCAAGGAACTGTATCGAAAGGGGTGTGTGGGGAGGTATTTAAATCCCCTGTGTGTGTGTGTGTGTGTGTGTGTGGTGTGCACATGTCTGTGTTTTACCTAGAGAAAAGCATACTCTAACATTGTAGGAATGCTATAACAAATAGGACATGTCTGCCCAGAGAGGGAAGTGGCTGGACCAGAGATTGATTACTACAGTGAACAGAGAGCAGGGAGGCAGAGAGAAAGAGAGAGGGGGTGCAGAGAGAGGGAGGA
>JAXIVH010000036.1:1848404-1890904 GCA_036785325.1 Urophycis tenuis | reverse complement strand
CCACGTACTCTCTGTTTCTCTGTCTCTATCTCTCCTCTCTCGCTCTCTCTCAGGACAGAAGGATTGGATATAGTTAAAAGAGGGATTTCATTGTTTGATGTTTTCACCAAACACATTTTTAAAACATGATCTATGTAAACATCAGCAAATGTTAGCCCGCTCAGTAGCTTGTTAGTGTTGTTCTGTTTACATACAACCCATTCATCTCTGATTGTAGCTGCATAATTGGTGCGTGCTGCTGCACATACAGACAGTATACACACAGTATAGATCTGTATAGGCCCTATGTCTGGGACCTTCAGTAGACTTCATTTTGAAACACTTCTCCTTCCTCTGCTGTGACTTTACTCAGGTCTGTTATTGTTTCATCTCTGCCTGCTTCTGCCTTTTCGCCGTGCCTTCCTACTCCGTTAATCTCTCCCCCCAGACCCCACCTCCATCTAGCTCACCCCTCTTTTAGCTCTCTCTCATAACAGCCTTTCACATTAACTCTCCCTTCCCCCACTCTTTCATCTCCATTGTACATTCTCCAATCCTAGACTCTTTCCTTCCTCTCTCTCCTTGCCTTGCTCTCTCTCCTTCACTATACTCTTTCTCATTCCCTTGCTCTCTGTCCTCTCCTCCTTCTTGCCATCCCTCTCATCTCTTCTCATCACTATGAGGTGTGTGCACACATACATGTTTTTCTCACCTATGTGAGTTTGTAAGGATGGTCAATTTACAAAAATAATGGTTTAAAATGTGACCAATGGTTACATTTGGTTACATTGGTAATGTTTACATTTTTGTAGGGCATTTAGCAGAAGCTTTTGCCCAAAGCGACTTACAATCAGTGAAATTGTGAGGTTTGACATGTGGACAGTTGGAGGTGGGGATCAAACCGCCAACCCTCCGGTTAGTGGACAACCGGCTTTAGGCCTACCCACTGAGCTACTGCCGCCCCATAGAATAGATTTAAAATACTACAACTTTGATTAAAAAGTATTGTACATTATTATACATTAACTATTTTCGCTCAGTGTTTCTTAATACAACATATTTACGCTGCTATACTTATTTATCTTTACCTGAATTAATTGTTTAAAGTCAAGTTTTCACATGACTTTAAATCTATTTAATTATATTAGATTAGATTAGATTAGATTCAACTTTATTGTCATTATGCAGAGTACAAGTACAGGGACAACGAAATGTAGTTGGCGTTCTAACCAGAAGTGCAAATGAGCGATAAAGGTGCAGGTTGAAATGCAGGATAAGGTGCAGAGTGCAAAATTGAAAAACATGAAAAGTGGCAGTAGTTATTAAAGTGACGGTAATTAACGGTAGTTATTAAAGTGGCAGTAAACAGTGCAGGTGGAAGTAGTGATCGTCGAGGTAGTAAATGGTTAACTAACAGTAGCAGAAACAGGCTGTAAAAAGTGTAAAAAAAAAGTAAAAAATGTAAACAATGTACAATTAGTGCAAGAAATAATAATGTAATACAAGAAAGTGTACAGGTGGTGCAATAGTGCGCTAGCGCAATACAAAACAGAATGGGTACAACAGATGAATGCGGATTGTATGGATATGGGGGTGGGGGGTGCAACGGCAGTTGAGAATAAATAATACAAATATAGCTGCAAGCAGCAATGTGGGGGTCAAGCTGGGCTGCGGAGCTGCTGGGCTGAAACTTCTGGCTATCTTGAGTCTATGTGCCAAGTTTGGTGTTGATACGTGAAAGTGTTGCTAATTATAGTGCCCCTGGTGGTCAAACATCACTACATCTGTTGCTTCTCCGCCATATTCGATTGCCTCTCAAGGGGGAATTAACTTGAAATTGAAAAATCTTTGAAATAACTTTTGTGCGGCTTGGTCTGAAGTTGTATGTAGTATGTAGTATGAAGTTTCGAGCGAATCGAACAAACTTTATGACCCGTGAAAATTTTTAAAGCTTTCTGACATAATCCAATATGGCGGATGTCCAACATGGCCGAAAGTGACGGGCCATGTATCATTGAACTCACGTTGATGCAAGGATTACAACGGTAACTCAATTGTGAAAATCATATGCACGAGTCAAGGTCCACGTCACAAATTAATTTTCAACTTTCACCCATTGGTGGCGCTAGAGTGTTGGGCATAGAGGTCTGGTAATTGGTGATAGTGATCATGGGACTGTCCCGAATCTGTGCGTTGAATTTCATAACGTTCGACCAAGCGGTTCAATTTTCAGCCAAATTTTGACCCGTTGGTGACGCTAGACGGCTGGGTTTAGAGGTCCGTAAATGAGTGTGAGTGGTCAGTACAGTGGTCGGAAACTTTCAGCCAAATTTCAGCACTTTTCACCAAGGCGTTCTATGGGCTGCCATAGACTTCAATGGCAGAGGAAGTATAATAATAACAAGAAGAAAACATAGAATCACTATAGGTTGTCTCGCAGCATGCTTGACCCCCAATAAATAACATTACTATAAATAATATGTAATATGTCCAGGGGGGTGAGGGGTGGGGGTGCTGGGTCCAGGTGTTGGGCGGGCAGGGGTGTATGTCCTTGGGGGGGGGGGGTTCAATGTTCAAATGGGTGTGGAGTTCAGAAGGGTCCATGTCATGGGTGGGCAGGGATGTATGTTCTTGGGGGGGAGGGGGGGTGGGGCAATGTTCATATGGGTGTGGAGTTCAGAAGGCTGAGGGAAAAAGCGTCCCCTGAACCTGCTGGTCCGGGTGTCCTGTAGCGCTTTCTGGAGGGGAGGAGGGTAAACAGTCTGTGGTTGGGGTGAGAGCTGTCCTTTGCGATGCTGCGTGCCTTACGCAGGCACCGCTTCCTCTGAACAGCCTCGATGGAGGGGAGTGGGGAACCGGTGATGCGTTGGGCGATTTTCACCACCCTCTGCAGTGCTTTCCGGTCCGAGGCGGAGCAGTTACCATACCACACTGTGACACAGTTGGTTAGTATGCTCTCGATGGTGCTGCGGTAGAAGTTCACCAGGATCTGAGGAGACAGGTGGGCCTCTTTTAGTCTCCTCAAGAAGAAGAGGCACTGGTGAGCCTTCTTGATCAGGGCAGGGGTGTTGAGGGACCAGGATAGATTGTCGGACATGTGGACTCCCAGAAACTTGAAGTTGGTTACCCGCTCAACCTCCGTCCCGTTGATGTGGAGGGGGGTGTGCGTGTCACCTCTAGTTTTCCTGTAGTCCACGATGATCTCCTTGGTCTTCATGGCGTTGAGGACAGGTTGTTGTCGGCGCACCACACAGCTAGGCACTGAACCTCCTCCCTGTGCGCTGACTCATCGTTGTTGCTGATGAGGCCTATCACCGTTGTGTCGTCTGCAAACTTACAATGGTGTTTGAACCATGTGTCGGTGTGCAGTCGTGGGTGAAGAGAGAGTACAGGAGAGGGCTCAGCACACAGCCCTGCGGAACACCAGTATTCAGGGTGAGGGTGGAGGGGGTGTGACCGTTAATCCTAACAGACTGCGGTCTCTTGGTCAGGAAGTCCAGTATCCAATTTCGGAGAGAGGGGGCAATGTTCAGATCACAGAGTTTGGTGATCAGTTTGGAGGGGTCGATGGTGTTAAATGCTGAACTGAAGTCAATGAACAGCATTCTGACGTATGTGTGGCTTTTGTCCAGGTGGGAGAGGGCGGAGTGCAGTGCCGTGGAAATGGCATCCTCTGTACTCCTATTTTGGCGGTAGGCAAATTGGAAGGGGTCCAGTGTGGGTGGTAGACAGGTTTTGATGTGACCCAGGACCAGCCTCTCGAAGCACTTCGCGATGATGGGGGTAAGCGCGACTGGGCGGAAGTCATTAAGGTCAACTGTAGTGGAGTGTTTGGACACTGGCACGATGGTGGTGGATTTAAGGCACTCAGGGACAGTTGCTTGGGCTAGTGACAGGTTAAAAATGTCAGTCCAGACCTCATTTAGCTGCTCTGCACAGGCCCTGTAGACGCGTCCGGGGACACCATCAGGGCCAGCTGCCTTCCGTGGGTTAATCCTGCTCAGTGCTGCAAACACGTCAGAGGGGGAGAGTGTGAGGGGTTGATGGCCTGCAGGGAGCACCTCCTTGATGGCCACCTGTGGAAAGTTCAATGTCACTTTATTGCCATCATTTTTCTATATCTAATCCACCTAATAGTATGCCTTCTTGGTGTCACAGTTTACGTAAGCTGTGTCAACACCTCACTATTCATAGAAAGTACAGCATATATACATATATTTGTGCTACGTTTTCTAAACATGTTTATCCATATTTTTTATGGTGCAAAATACAAAATATAACAATAAAATAGATAGAACCTTTGGGACAAGAAAACCTGTGGCTGTCACAGCTGTTGCATGTAATGCATCTCATTCATGCCAGCATTTTACAAAGATCTGAGATAATGTACTTGCAAAAGCATAGTTTCAAGAAAGGATCTGATCAGCTCACAGACAAATCAAATCAATTTAACGACACAACAGATAATGGTCTGAACTTAGTCACAATTATATATATTTTTTAAAATAATTAAATTCAATCAGAAATGTATTTCATCCTGGCACTTGTGTTAATGAATATCTCATTGTACATTTACTAACACAGACTGCTCACCTGTCAACCAATGTGTACTGTGGCCTAACTATCAGTAAGCAGCTACTTCAATCGCTTACGGGCCCCTTGATTGGCTGGGGCCCGTCAATCTTTGAACGGCTCCACCCACAACAATAATTTCATGTCGCCGGGCCCTTCATCCAGCGCTAAGTCAGAATTTAGGCCGCTCCTTTGCATCCATTAGCGATACGATTTCCAAAATGCTGCTAATCGGGCTGTATATGAACTTCTCAGAATCTCACACACTTCTACTCCATGGTGTCCCTGGAAGCATATCCATCCAAATTACACAAATACTATTTGAATTGAAATTGACAACATGTTTTAGTGAGAATTAAATCACTTTTGAAGCACACAACAGTGTATGCTGTGTTTTGGTGTATTTTGTTTTAGATTGCGACTGGGGATTGTGGGATATTGTAGTGAACGTGCGTGTCCGTAGCTCAGTTGGCCAATAGTGTGTGTCTGCAGACCCGGAGGCTGCAGATTCAGACCTGCAGTTCTGGGACTGCAGTTCTAGGACCCTCATGTTTGTACGACAGCGCCACCCACTGGGCGCAGTATGTGCCTTCAATACCGGAATATAGCGGAGGCTCAGTGTTGCCAGATGTACAGATGCCAGATGTAATTATCGTATTTGTATCATAATATTGACCTCTGTACGATGTACGATCAATAATGAAAAAATTCCCATAATGTACGATAATTTTGAGGGTTTTCAGTCGTTCGTCCAAACACACATCCTACAGCTATTCTCTCTGAGCCCGAATAATTTTGCAGGCTCGCCTGCCTACACACACACACACACACACACACACACACACACACACACACACACACACACACACACACACACACCGGCACCACACGGTGTCGCCCGCACATGAACACTACACTACAGTTTTGACGAAGAAGACCAAAGAAGTTTAGACAGAGAATGTCTAATAGGAAGACGGACGGGCTCTGGTTCAGATCAGTAAAGTGCCAAAGAAAATGAGTTCAGAAAGGGAAGGTGAGGACAGTGGAGGGGCGAAGAGGAAGACAGAGTCTGAAGAGCAGCGGAAAAGTAAGCATAGGCCACAAACATATAGGACAGAGTGGGAAAAAGACCCCACTTTTGCAGGATGGTTAAAACCTGTTCCAGGAAACGATGCTAAGGCAGTCAATCTGTCGTTGCAACATCCAAATAGTGGCAGAGATCACGGTTTTAAAAAATCATGAAAAGTCCAAGAAACATACAGATAAAAAGAAAAATCTAGCCCCATCACAAAGGTCCATAGCACAATGCCTACAGAAACCGTCTGAAAACAAAAGTTAGATGAATCTGTGAAGAATGCTGAAATCAAGTTAACAGGGTTCATGGCAGAGCACAACGTACCTCTGAGAATCTTAAACCATTTGGTCTTGGTCTTAAAAGATATTTTCCACGATTCACAAGTAGCCCAAAATATGACCCATGGGCGCACAAAGACAACTGCTTTAACCAAGCATGTCATTGGGGACTGTTATTCTGAAAGTCTAACAGAAATTCTTAAAAGAAAGAAATTCAGTGTTTTGATTGACGAATCAACTGACATAGGCAATGTAAAAACTCTGTGTGTAGTTGTTCGTTTTTTGATGAGGGACCAAGGAAGATTCAGACCAGGTTTTGGAAACTGGTACAACTCTTCTTGAACACAGACGACCACAGACATGCTAGAGAGGGAGCCACTGCGGAACGACTTCACGCCGAGATGAGGAAGTCATTCACTGATGCAAGTGTACCACTCGAAAATATTGTGGGTTTCGGGTCAGATGGCTGCAACACAATGATGGGGAAACACAACTCCAGCCGCCTCAGGAGTGATCTTCCAGGCATCATAGTGCAGCGATGCATGTGCCATTCACTGCACCTTTGCGCGAGTGCGGCATGCAGACAACTCCCTTGCAGGTGTGAGGATTCCGAGAATGTGAGCAACGCCGAGAATTTCAAGATTTTTGCCATGTTGAGCCCCACAAAATGCTCAAGCTGGCACAGACTAGATGGCTGTCACTGAACGACGTTGTCTGCGCAATGGGATGCTCTCCGTCTTTTTTCACAGATCAGTGGCTTGAGGCCAGACTGCTGCGGAGACTATTTTTCACTCACTCAATGACCAGTCTCTACGCCTCTTCTATTATTTCCTTAAATGGGTACTACCGAAATTCACAGATCTTAATCAGTATTTTCAGAGTGAAAGGGTGGTGATCACTTCATTGAGAAGCAAGGTCTGCAGGGCTTACAAAGATCTGCTTCTGACATTCATGGATAGGGACCATCTCATGCGCACTCCACTGAAAGACATTGACATCAATAATGGCCCAAAGGTCACACTGAGCTCAGTGTTGTTGGGCATAAAGGTGATGCAGCATGTGCAGCAGGCAAAAATTTTGCCAGCAAATCTGACAGATTTTTATGTGCGCTGTCAGAACTTTCTACAGGTTGCCTGCGGGGAAATCAAGAAACGATTGGATTTTTATGATGCTCTCTTGACCCGCCTTGTATGCCTTTCTCCTGCCACTGCAACAGATGCAAACGCACGAGTTGAGCATCCGTCTCTAGTCCCCCTCATGGAACAAGTGCCACGGCTGATTGACATGTCAGACACAGACAGTCTCCAAGTCATTGATGACCAGTGGAGGCGATTGCCTCTCATGGCCTTGAGTGAAGACAGGAAAGAAATGGATGTCGATGGATTTTGGCATCATATTCCTACGTTGGAGGATTTCCAGGGGATAGCCGCGTTCAGCGAACTGGGAAAGTTTGCTCTGGATGTGCATATTGCACTCCACTGTATACTGCCCACCTATGGTGTAATTATAGTAATGCCAAAATGAAAAACTTCAAGTGGCATATAATGATGCTCTGAGAAATGTTATGTATAGATTCATGTGCAGATTGACTGGTCTTTGAACACTATTATTGTGTCTCTAATGGATGTTTCTCAGAGTGACACAAGGTACTCATCTTGCTTCTGGAAACATTGGACCCGAAGCTTGTATGTGTTTTAAATGTGCTTGTATTGTTATATATATATGTGTGTGTGTGTGTGTGTGTGTGTGTGTGTGTGTGTGTGTGTGTGTGTGTCTTGAATAAAAGTTGATTGATTGTTTCCCCACTCAAATTACTTAGAGATCAAATTTGAATCTTTCTAGTGTTAATTGTGCACTTTTTCTCTGTATCATAGTTTAATTATGGTCTAGTTCAAAATGTGGACTGTCGGCATATATTTTGCACTTTGGAAAAAAAAGTTAAGTAGCTACACAGCTTGTTTAAATTGGCTGTAAAATTATTTGACAAATACAGTTGTTGGAAAGTAGCTATATTTTATGTGTTTGGTTCGTGTACGATAATTTTTCTCAAAAAATTATAATTTTGAGGTTTTGGTACGATACTTCAACATTTCTAATCTGGCAACACTGCGGAGGCTCAGTTTCAGGACTGGGTTTAGTTTGACTGCAGTTGGCAGCCATTACACGTTGAACTTAAGTTAGCGATAGCGATAGAGATAACAATGGAGGAGTACAAACATAAAAGTGGCTTTCTGGATTTTTACAAAGATGACATAACTGCTGATTTTCCCATTCAATTGTTGTAATTCCGTGCATGTTTGAAAGACCGCATTTCACAAATGCACCACTGCGAGTTTCGGTGAAGTGTGCACTGTTCTCATGCTGTTCCTGACAACACCACTGACAGTGTCATCTGCAGAGCGCTCATTTTCCAAACTTAAACTTATAAAAAGCTACCTGAAGAGCTCAATGGGACAGTCTCTGGACTATGCACTCTCTGGACTTGCCATACTGTCGATTGAGAATGCCCGTGCACGTCACCTGGACATTAAGGATTTAATTGACAACTTTGCACAGAGGAAAGCCCGGAAAATGCAGCTATGATGTAAGGCACCTTTTTATGTATTTTAATGATCGGGTATCGCTTTTGGGTTTATTGTGTGTGTGTTCCTTTTGGTGCGCCGTCACCAGTGTTTTTGTTTATTTAGGCTACGGTGCGCCGTCACCGTTTTTTTTTTATTTGTTGTGGTACGCGTACTTTCGCGAGTGGTCTCATTTCTACTACGCAGTAGGCCTGTATGACCTCATGGGCATGGCCTATGGTAGCCTATAAGGCGGGCCCGTCTTGATCATCCCGCTTACCATCCATCCTTGGCTTATTACGCCACAGAATGGCACTGCACGATCATTTCTGAACCTTGGAAGTCATCCACAGCAACTGGTCAACTCCTTTGCTTAGTTTACAGGTTGCTCTCTCTCTCTGGAAGTGTATCTCAGTTGTTTTGTGAATAGAAGAAACTCTTAGCAAGGAACTTTTGAGCCAAAATATAACTGCTTAAAAACAACAATAGACCTATGAAATATAGCTGTTAGTTATGCTTTTTTTTGGGAGAAAGAGAATAAGTAATCTACTGATACTTTTTGTGCCTGTTGGTGAAATCAGATTAAGATTGTGAGCATTTAGTAACACCTTTGTAGATAAAAATGATAAAACTATAAAACTACAAATAATTACTGGGTGAAGACATACCAGGTAGGAGAGATGAGAGGTAATTCATATTTGAACACTCTTTTTAGAGTTGAACTCAACAACAAACTCAACTCAACTTCACTTTATTGTCGTTGCACAAGAAACACAGAGTGATTTTTGGCAGCGAAATGTCGTTGCTATGGTTTCCGGCAGACACAGAGAATGAGCAGGTGTATTATATGTATAAAATAAAAAATGTAAAAAAATGTACAGAAATATAAATATAAAACTATGATAATGGAAATATATAAATAGAGTGCAAATGAACTGGATATAATTGACGGTAGATACAGTATATATACAGACAGTACTAGAAAAAGTGTCAGTGTAGGTTTGGGAATAGAAATGTGGAACATATTAGCAGCAGGGTGGAGATTTCACATTGATTTCACAACTGTAGATCCCCATGGTACACTATCAAACACTGAATGACAACATCTTTGGTCATGTTGATGTTGGGATTGCTTGGAGCCTGAAATAACAAAATCAACATTTAAAAAAAATAAATCAGATGTAATCACATCTGATTCTCTAATCATCTCTAATCACATGAGGGCAATAAGAAAAAGTGTTTATGGCCGCTCATACTTATGTACAGTGCTTTTCAGTGCATTGAAATGACCCAGTAGCATATGAATGACAGTCAAACTAGTAGGTAGCTTTTATATTTAAATTGTGTAGATCATTTACTTTAACTGCATGTGTGACATAGCCAAGTTAGGTTTATACTTAATAGTATAAAGAATGGAGGAGAGACGCAAGGTTCAACTAGTACAAAAGATAATTTACTTCTGTTCTTCAATATAAAATACACAGAATATAGCAACTCATGGATCCACAATTGCACAAGGTGACTGCCTAATCAGGCTTCCTTGCTTACCACGACGAATGCCCCACCTCCTGGGTGATAAATCCCTGTAAGATAACAAAACAGGCTTTTCACTTCAAATCATTACACTGCAAATTAAACAAACTACTTTCCACTGCAAATCAAAACCAACTGGTTCCACAGAAATCAACAAAAGTAAACTTAAACAAGAAAGCAACACTGCACACATGCAAAAAAGGAAATACACCTCTAGAGGGGGATACATTCAGCCACCAGCAGGGGAGGAAGCCAGCAAGTGACAAAAACATAAACATAACAAAAATATACAAAACAAACATACAAAATGACAAAACAACGAGCAGCGCACCAGCACCTACTGTATACACACATTCACACGCAGGCACCCCGAGCCAAAGCCCCAAGCAAAGTAGCCACTTTACAGCCAGCAGAGATTGGACGAGCAGGCCGGGGAGAGGGAGAGACAAGCTCACGACAGCTGGGAGATTGGGCCGCACAGGTGAAGGGGAACAGAACAGCAACCACAAAAATGCCACAGACCCTGAGAGGAGGGCATAGTCAGTACAATAAGACTACACTGTAATTTATATGATTGACTAGTGGACAGAACACCTACCATATAACTGATAGAGAGAGAGATAGAGAGCCGGAACCCAGACAGAAGACCACCGCGTCTGAATACTATACTATAGGCGTCAACAGCCTACCTGAATTTGAGGTCAACAAGCACACGCTCACAACGTTGACGAGCCCAAAAGTATACGGCAGTGTTACAATCCCGGAAGAGCAGCACGCCACCGTGGCTAGAAAGTAAACAGAATATTCTAACTTCTCCAACTCAGACAACCAACAGTGTTAGTAAAGGAATACGAGCGCATACCTGTAACGTTCTGCAAGACGGTGCAGGAGGGACAAGACAAGAAATCCTGATGAGTGGTCCCAGCAAGAAAGGGTGAATGCCTCCTGTGAAACCTGCACCCTATTTAAGCAGCACTGTTGCTAATTTCCCACTTACAGAGTAAGCGGGGCGGGGAGGAGCCATTCAACCCAGTTCAGGTGAACGCTCTTCCTGTTACACATGCTTACAGCAAGAACACTGAAACATGTTGTATACAAAATAGGATAAGGTAAGGGTAAACCTGGCAAAATAACATTTTTCATATCAAATGACGTGATGTTTCATCATAAGTACACTCCACTGCAGTTGACCTCAATGACTTCCGCCCAGTCGCGCTTACCCCCATCATCGCAAAGTGCTTCGAGAGGCTGGTCCTGGGTCACATCAAATCCTGTCTACCACCCACACTGGACCCCTTCCAATTTGCCTACCGCCAGAATAGGAGTACAGAGGATGCCATTTCCACGGCACTGCACTCCGCCCTCTCCCACCTGGACAAAAGCCATACATATGTTAGAATGCTGTTCATTGACTTCAGTTCAGCATTCAACACCATCAACCCCTCCAAATTGATCACCAAACTCCGGGATCTGAACATTGCCCCCTCCCTCCGTAACTGGATACTGGACTTCCTGACCAACAGACCGCAGTCTGATAGGATCAACGGTCACACTTCCTCCACCCTCACCCTGAACACTGGCGTTCCGCAGGGCTGTGTGCTGAGCCCTCTCCTGTACTCTCTCTTCACCCACGACTGCACACCGACACATGGTTCAAACACCATTGTGAAGTTTGCAGACGACACAACGGTGATAGGCCTCATCAGCAACAACGATGAGTCAGCGTACAGGGAGGAGGTTCAGTGCCTAGCTGTGTGGTGCGCCGACAACAACCTGTCCCTCAACGCCACGAAGACCAAGGAGATCATCGTGGACTACAGGAAAACAAAAGGTGGCACGCACACCCCCCTCCACATTAACGGGACGGAGGTTGAGAGGGTATCCAACTTTAAGTTTCTGGGAGTCCACATCTCCGACAGTCTATCCTGGTCCCTCAACACCACTGCCCTAATCAAGAAGGCTCACCAGCGCCTCTTCTTCTTGAGGAGACTAAAAAAGGCCCACCTGTCTCCTCAGATCCTGGTGAACTTCTACCGCAGCACCATCGAGAGCGTACTAACCAACTGTGTCACAGTGTGGTATGGTAACTGCTCCGCCTCGGACCGGAAAGCACTGCAGAGGGTGGTGAAAATCGCCCAACGCATCACCGGTTCCCCACTCCCCTCCATCGAGGCTGTCCAGAGGAAGTGGTGCCTGCGTAAGGCGCGCAGCATCGCAAAGGACAGCTCTCACCCCAACCACAGACTGTTCACCCTCCTCCCCTCTGGAAAGCGCTACAGGTCTCTGGGCACCCGGACCACCAGGTTCAGGGGAAGCTTTTTCCCCCAAGCTGTCAGCCTCCTTAACTCCAAACCCACATGAACATTGCCCCCCCCCCCCCCAAGGACATACACCCCACCCCACCCATGACCTGGATCCATTTGACCCCGCCCCCCAAAGACACTCACCACTGCCCACCCAATACCTGGTCCCCCCCCCCACCCCCCCAAGGACATGCACCCCCGCCACTTCCAGCACCCCCACACCTCACCCCCCCTGGACATACTACACATATTATAATTTATAGTAATGTTATTTATTTATTTATTCCTAACTGCCATTGCACCCCCCACTCCCATACCCATACAACCCATACTCATCTGTTGTACCCATTCTGTTATTCTGTTATACTGCACTAGAGCACTACTGTACCACCTGCACACTTACTTCTATTATTTGCACTACTTTTTTGCACATTGTATACTGTTTACACTTTACACTTTTCACTTGCATGTTATGCCACTGTGAGTAACCGTTTAATACCTCAATGATCACTACCTCCATCTGCACTGTTTGTCACTTTGTTAACTCTATAATTCTATAATTATCTATAATTACCGTCATTTTAATAACCACTGTCACTTTTCAATTTTACACCTTATTCTGCATTTCTGCATTTCAACCTGCACCTTAATCGCTCATTTGCACTTCTGGTTAGAACGCCAACTGTATTTCGTTGTCCCTGTACTTGTACTCTGCACAATGACAATAAAGTTGAATGTAATCTAATCTAATCTAAGTAGTTTTCTAAGCCCACAAGTGCGTTCCTTTCTCCCCCCCCCCCTCCCCCCCCCCCCCCCTCCACTCAATTAGACCTGCCACCAGCACAGCATCAAAACCGTCCCAATGGAGTGTCACCACTGATATTGCAGGATTGTTGTACAAACGGGATTGTTTCACCTAGTCCTAAAAACAGAACTGATCATCTGAATCCACCCAGTGACTGCTGTGAAGAGAACAGCTGGCAACTAGGGAAAGACCTAGTGACCGCTTGGAAAGACAGCTGGCAGGAGGGAAAGACCCCATCGGGCCTGCCTCAGGCTAGCTCCCTGTGGCAGGAGGGACCTGGCACTACTAGTGTACAAGTCCCACCCATCTCTGGCTATGAAAAGAAAAACGAAGGAAATAACCCCAGAGTCAGCGAGAGTGGGGGAGGATGATGACTCACCGACTGACTACACGGCTACTGACCCAGGAACAACACAGACGACGAGAATGATGATCACCAACATACCTGAGATGTCAACACCTACTCCAGGACTTTCGCTCCAGAGTTGCAGATGTGACTGGACCAAAGTAACATCCTATGCAGGGCTGAGAATATACCAAGGCTTGAAGAGGTGCTTGGTGCCTGAGCAACAGGGAACTCGCATTGACCGGTACTTCTTACGAAACAGGTCAAGTAAGTCAAGTGAAGTTCAGCAGCAGGACCAAAACCAAAGTCTGCAGGACATCAATCCCCCTGCTCGGGAGGAGGAGGAGCCAAGCATATTGGTGCCTCACAAGCCCAATCTACCACAGCCTGCAACCAAGAACAAGATTCAAGGGTGAAAACCACAAGTTGAGTGGCCAAAATCCTGTGAGAGAAAGGAGTGGGAGACGATTGACGCAGACATCAGCAAGCTGCTGGGACAACTGAAGGGAACTGCAGTCAAGAACTGGAGAGAATGAGAGACCTGATTTACAGCTATGGTGCAGAGCGCTTTGGAATGGCAGAAAAGAGGAAGAAAACATCATGCTCCCCGAAGAAGTCCAGGAGACAGCAGGAAGTTGAACGGTTAGTGAAGGAAAGAAGGCAACTGAAAAAACAGTGGAGAAAAGCTCCAGAGGAGGAGAAGGAGGGAATTAACCTGCTGCAGGGAGAAATCAAGAACCGACTGTCAACTTTGAGGAGAGCTGAGAATTGGAGAAAGAAGCGTAAAATGAGGGAGAAAGCAAGATCCATCTTCTTCAAAGACCCCTTCAAGTTTGCCAAAAGACTTTTCACAAAGGACAAAAGTGGCAAACTCGTAACATCAAAGAAAGATCTCGAAGCGTACCTCAAGCAGAACCACACTGAAAGCCAGCGGTGCAGACCGACAACTCTTCCACCTGATATGCCACCGATACAGTCCCCGGAACATCAGCTGGACACCAGCCCCCCCCCCGTGCAGCGAAGTGGAGAGGACTGTACGACGGGCAAGAGCTGCATCCTCCCACCCGCCGAATGGAGTCCCATACCGACTGTATAAGAACACACCAGAGGTATTACCCTTTCTATGGAGGCTGATGAAGGTGGTTTGGCAGAACCAAGCAATCCCAACTGCATGGCGGAGGGCAGGAGGCATCCTATTCCCCAAGGAAAAGGACTCTGTGGACATCAGCCAGTTTCGCCAAATCAGCCTCCTGAACGTAGAAGGAAAAATCTTCTTCAGTGTTCTTAGTGGCTTACAGACTGGCGGGCTACCTGGAAAAGAACCACTATATCAATACCTCAGTGCAGAAAGCAGGGATTGCAGGCTTCTCTGGTTGCTTGGAACACACCAAGATGATATGGAATCAAATACAAGCTGCCAAAAAGAATGGAAGAGTTGTGTTCCTGGACCTTGCAAATGCCTTTGGGTCAGTCCCACACAATCTCCTCTGGACGGCATTTGACTATTTCAGCATCCCAGAACCAATCACCTGCCTCATCAAATCCTATTTCCAAGACCTACAGCTATGCCTGAAAACTGACGAGTGTACCACAGCATGGCAACGACTAGAAATAGGAATAATGGCAGGATGTACCATCTCACCTCTAGCTTTCACAATGGCTATGGAGGTAATCATCCGGGCCTCTCGGTGGGTAGTAGGAGGACAGAAGCTCAAACCTGGTCTTTGTCTCCCTCCCATCAGGGCCTTCATGGACGATGTGACCATCCTCACCACAACCAAGGCGTGTGCTAGGCGGCTGTTGAACAAGCTGCTAGAGAACATCCAGTGGGCCCGGATGGAAATAAAGCCGAGCAAGTCCAGGAGCATTTCAGTCATCAAAGGGAAGCTGACGGAATATCGATTCTACGTGAGTGAGGAGTCTATACCAACAGTGTCAGAGAAGCCAGTCAAGAGTCTTGGACATTGGTACCATGCCACTCTCAAGGACACAGAACAAGTGGACCAGCTCAGGCAGGACGCCATATGTGGCCTTGAGAGTATCCACAAGACCATGCTCCCTGGCAGGCTGAAGCTGTGGTTCAGTTTGGGCTAATATCCAGGCTGATGTGGCCTCTTACCATCTATGAGGTCCCAATCTCAAAGGTAGAGAAACTGGAGAGATTGGTCAGCTCATTTGCCAGGAAGTGGCTGGGACTTCCCAAATGTTTTAGCAACATTGGACTGTACGGGAGAGGCATTCTGGAGCTTCCTGTTTCCAGCCTTGCAGAGGAGTTCAAGTGCTCTAAAGTAAGGTTGGAAATGACAATAACAGAGTCCCGCGACCCATGCGTTGCCCAAGCGGCTCCCACCCTGGAGACCGGAAAGAAATGGACCTACGACCTAAATGGGCTACGCAACAGGCGAAGTCAGACCTTAGGCACAGAGACATCGTCGGCCTTGTGCAGCAGGGGAGAGGAGGTCTCGGCCTTGGAGAGAGCAGACCATCATGGCATAGGGCAGCTGGTCGTCGAGGAGGTGCATCAGCATGAACAGGCAAAGAGGTATGCAATGGCTGTCTCACAAGCCAAGCAAGGACAGTGGGTGAGATGGGAGGGAGTTGAGAGGAGAAAGTTCTCTTGGAGGGAGCTGATGGGCATGGAAGCATTTCAAATCAGCTTCATCTTACGTGCCACGCATGACGTCCTACCTTCCCCCTCTAACCTCAACCAATGGTATGGAGAAGACCCAACGTGCCCCCTCTGTTCATCTCCCGCAAACCTTAAACACATTCTGGTTCGCTGCAAGACAAGCCTGTCACAAGGCCGTTACACCTGGCGACACAACCATGTCCTGAAGTGCCTAGCAGCTGCTTTGGATACCAGATGGGTAAAGATCAATTCCTTGCCTTCTCCATCATTCCATCCTACTTCCGCAAGGCAGTTCATCCGAGAAGGCGCAAAGCCAGCCAAAGTCTATACAACATCGGACGTTGGCCAGCTCGGAGGGGCTCGCGACTGGAAGTTGGCTGCAGATCTGAACCAAAAGCTCAAATCTCAGACCAGACCTTGTGCTCTGGTCCTCCTCACTACACACCGTCTACATCATAGAGCTTACCGTTCCCTGGGAGGCTGCTATGGAGGATGCATTTGAACGCAAGAGCCTTAAGTACACGGAGCTGGCAGATGATGCTGAACAACGCGGATGGAAAGCCAAGGTCTGTCCAGTGGAAGTCTGCTGCAGAGGCTTCATTGGCAAGTCAACCATCAAGCTGCTTAAGGATTTGGGAATTCAAGGCCAAACCCTACGCCAAACCACCAAAGTCCTCTCAGGTGCAGCAGAAGAAGCAAGTCGATGGCTGTGGATGAAGAGGCGAGACACTACTTGGTCTGCAACTAACACCTGCGGCACGTAAGGGTTGAAAGCAGAGGGGGGCACACCCGGGACGCCAGGTGTAGCCGATGAGCCCTCTGGAGGTGTCGTGGGCCTATCATCGAAACACCAGAGAAGTAGGGTGCCCACCTGATGACCCAAATGATGCTGACAACCCTCTCCCCCCCCCCTTCCACTCAATTAGACCTGCCACCGGCACAGCATCAAAACCGTCCCAATGGAGTGTCACCACTGATATCGCAGGATTGTTGTACAAACGGTATTGTTTCACCTAGTCCTAAAAACAGAACTTTACTTTCACCCAAGGAAGACAATCAGTGCTTAAAACATTGTCAGGCAAAAAATTATATCCTTGACAACTGTAGCTGGTGTTTCCTTAACTTTTGTGACTGACTAGATGTCATAGCTACCATGACAATTTACTTTATTGCGGCAGACCCATGTAGCTGACCTCAAAGAGACTGAAACTATTAGTTTCAAGTTTTATCCAAGTAAATTGTTCCCTGAGTACAATTTACTTAGAAAAACGAAACACAGAAATCTTAAATCCCAATTACGCACCTCTGAGAATGTGTTTGTTCCTTGTGAAGTAATGCGGCCTCTAAGGTAAACTAGGGGAGGGGTGGAAACTTGGCAGGCAAACGTAGTTGAGCTGGTGTAGCATTAACTTTATACTTGGTAAAGTCAAATAAAATGTCCCACTTCTTCAGTCCTTGCCAACGCAGACTGACTTTGATTTGCTTTATAGATAACTTGATTTTGTTTAATGGCGCAGGCCTCCTAAAAAATTCTAAAATGTTCTGCATCTTTGACTTTCCTGATAAAATACTATTCAATTCAACTTTTTTGTAGCAGATTTTATTCAAAACTTAAATTGAGTAAAATGCAATTGATTAATAATCACATTTGTTGAATGCCGCTCAATGGGATTCCAAACAGCACACTGTATTTATTATGTATAGGTTACTATTATTTATTTATTAAGTATTAATAGTGTAGGAAATATGACTTACCTAATAAGATAAATACAGACAATTGTTAAAGAATGTTTTGTTCACATCAATGCAGTTCTACTAGAGAGACGGCAATCGTGGCCTCTGTAACCAAATCCCAGAGCCAATGTAAAATAGGCTAATTAATACTATAGCAATATGATTGAACAATTATTTCCATTGTGTCAACATAAAATCCATAAGGTTTCTTCCATACTTATGAATCACTTTCTATTGTTTGCATATGGATCTAGAAAATATGCGCAGGTTTGTAGGTAGTCTGTATATTTAATGTAATGGAGAGTCCCATAGCCCTATGTAGCCAATAATAATTAATTGTAGGCTACAGCAAAATTATTTTGTATTTCTGTTATGCCAACAATATAAATCCATGATTTGTCCCACCCCATCCTTATTAGTATTTTACGATGTAGTCTACTTTGCATGATTATAATCCTACCTGCATATTCAGGACTAGGCCTATATCAGAATGCTTTTAAATACATATTTGTCACTTGACTCGCCTTGCAAAGTACGACAAGAGTGAATGTGGATCTCTATTTGAAGTATTTGAATGCCACCTAGTGGACACACATTTTCATGTAAAGGCAGTCATATGTAGGCCTAGCAAGAGACTGAGACCACAGTCATGGGAACAAAGCATTACGTAAAGGCCCTTTCACACATGTGGGAAAGTTGCAGGACATTTCCTACATAGGATTATGTTTGAATGGGAACAGGGATCGGTATAGAAGTATAAATTCTTGAATTAAATTCCAGAGAATTCCAGGAAATCTGCACTGTCTATTTGCCGAGACAGACATGTAAAGGGTAAATGCCAGCAGATGTAGACTGCTTTCACATGGAGCCAGCGAATCACAAGACTCTGCTGAAGACGTAGTTGAATCCGCAACTTCATCTTAACATGCAAAATCGTTTTCGGGTGATTTGAAAACAATAGCAATACAGTTTATTTTCTTTGCAAACATGCTCTTTTTTTTCAACAATGCCTGGAAACTAGACAGATTCCAAAAAAAGAGCTTTCTCAATCACGTAATTTGATGGTGGTTGGCATTGATGGTGGTTGGCATGTTTCAACTGCACATACTCGCGACCACCTTAGCATTTTTATTTTTATTTTTATTTAGATTTTTTTTATACTTATATTTTTATATATTTATATTGCATGCTGTCTTGCACCAGGGATTGAGGGAAACGGCATTTCGGTTCTTGTGTATGGCCTGTACATTCATGAAAACTGACAATAAAGTTTACTTGAATCTTGAATCTTGAATTCAAGTGTTGCATTACCACCTTCTGCTGGGTTGTCCCTTTGCCCATATATTCCGCCAATGCTTGTGCCGTGTGTAAAATGGTGCAAGACGGAAATGTTCCTGAACATAGCTGCATGTGTGAATAGTGAAAATAACAAGCGGTTCATGGAGGTGATCCCAGTAATTTACCTGCAGAAAGTATGTGAACAGTCTGTATTGGTTTTCATTATAGGTACATATATTGCCTATTGGTTCACAGCCAACTTGCCAAGTCTAGCATGAACACATATGGGATTGTCTGTGTTGTAATGGCAATGAAATAGATTAGCATTGGAAACATCCCGCGAAAGATAACACATCGGCGCGCTGAGTTGATGATGATGATGATAGATCCTTGACATGGCGGTACAACAGTGTTCCTCAGCTGTGTAGGTGTGACAAGTTGATACCTTGTAGTGAGCTCATTCATGGGTTTCCACTCATCATTTGCAAGGTTAATGACACAACACAATGCTACACTATACTACATTGTATTATCATTCTGATGATTTGGATGATTATTATTTAAATAATAATTATTATTATTTAAATAATAATTATTATTATTTATAATAATAATGATCATTTTGTGTCAAAGATAGATCAGAACTGAGAAATGGATAAAAATATATGATGTGTAATAATGTAAACAAATCTACATTTAACTATGCAGGTCTTAGTTTGGGTACCAGCCTCTTCCACAACAGCAATCCTGCCAATGTGTTTCTTTGCTAATCATAAACATCTTTGTGTCAGAACACATTGCCTGTATTAAACCTCATGTTTGCTGAAATATGTGTTAATTCCATCCACATTATAATAAACTGTTCTTTAGCATTCAGCAAAGCTAAGTACACCATCTGCTTTGGGTTGTCCTACTAGTGCTACGTAGTAATATATAAATAAATGATCGCCTTCATATGTCTTGCTGTTGCCACGTCAAAGTGAGTTATATGCTCTTTTCGCTACAGATGTCATTTACATTACCCTGTCTTTGAATTTGCTCAATCACATTTTTTGGCACTACCGTAATGTTCAACCTCAAACACTCTCTTCTGCTCTTTATTGCATGTTTGCAAAATGTTACCACTGTAATTTCATTATTGATACTTGAAAAATGTTTATTTGTTTACTGGATGAAAATAAATGTATACACAATAATGGTATAATACAATAAATACTTTTCATGTGCCCTAGATCCAGGTAATTGATGTCATTACATCATCATATTGTTAGGTCTGTGACTACAACATAAGATATGATTTGCTTTATAGACCCGAAGGAAATTTGTCTTGGACACATACAATATCTGCTGTTAAAATTAGGGATCGACCGATATGCTTTTTTCAGGGCCGATACCGATATAAATTATTACCAAAAAAGGAGTCCGATAACCGATATGTAAAACCGATATGTCAGTTGTCAAAAAAGGGGGGTAGATAGTAAAGGCGATATGCAGCAGAAATGTAATTCAAAAGCATTTAATTGTTTTTATTTTGTTACACAAAGTGTAGGGAGCTGCCTGCAGCATTTAAGAAAATATGCATATAAAGTAAAATCAAACAGAGGAATGGAAAAAGTAAATCATATCACTCCCTGATGTTTAATGAACGGAAAATGAGATTGTTGCATTATCACTGACACAATCTGACAATTCAAATCACAAAAAGAGCTTTCCGTAATGAAACTAGAAAACGCAATTCCAAGGAATTACCATGGCATGACAATGTAAAAAGGCTGCAGTGTAAACTAGAAAATGTGTGCATAGAAATGACTGTGATCTATCTGATGAATACTTCGCTAGCTAGCGCTTGTAAGTTTGCACTGTCATATCAAGACAACATTAACGAAAGGTTGACGACAAAATCAATGACCCCCAACAAACACCCAAAACTGGAAAACTTACCTTGGTTGTAATTTCAGATATTTGTATCAAATGGCAGTTTGACGAGCGAATCAATTGCACGGCAGTGAATTGAGCAGAGGATAGTGAAAAGGTTCACAGCTGTAGTGTGTGTCAATCATGCCAATGCTGCTTAATCGTTCTCAGCTGGAAAGTTGATTAGCGGAGTCATAGTAACAATGGGATTACGGGCTCAGTTAGTTGTAGGCTATCTATACAGGGAATGTCATGCTTTTTTAATCACAAATAGCTCAAAACTTATAAAGGTTTCATATCTGAAATGTAGATAGCACACCTACAATTAACGAGACCTTTGTAATGACGTTAGATCTGTATCATGTGATCCAATGGTACGGCGGGAATTAATTGCAGTAAAAAGTCGCGAGAATAATTATAAAGTGGGATAACAGTTCATGGCATGACATCATGCCATGAAATTAATTCAAAAAGTGCAGGGAGCTTAAATATAAGTTAAACACAGACTAATGAATTAATTGAATAAATAAAATCACTCCCTGTAGATTAATGAACGAAAAAATGGCAAAACAAAACCATTTTGGTTTACTCAAGTCTAGTATTCCCAATTTAGCAAGAATAGGTTATGGTGGAATTTTAGCTGGGACAGATAACTTTTACTGGGTAGGCAGATATAAAATAACGAGTGACTTCAGGCGAACCCCGCTCCCTCCGTTGCGGACACTGATATAACTCATAAGAAAACGAAATTATCCCAAATTATTTCAATACAAATATATGGTTATAATCATGAATATATGTTGACAAGAGTCAAATATATGTATTGGGCTTGTAAGTAATATTCAGAAATAACATTTTAGCTTTTGTATGGTCACTATAACATGCCGGCCGGCGGCGGCAGTTACAGAAGAATAAAGGACGGCCGTCGACGGCCGCTATGGGGTATATAGAGGGTTATGGGTCCGGATGAAAGAGAAAAGCTTACAAAGTGGTGTTATTGCAACTTCATTGTAGTTGATTGTGATTCATTGCAACTTCAGCAATGTACGTTACCTTACCATCAAAAAATAGCTCCGTAGCGTTGAAGCCCAGTCTGCTACTGCCTCGCTGAGAAGCCAAACTGTTCTGTGCATTCAGTCTTCCATCCTGATTGGCTGGATCCGTGCTCACTAACAAATCAGATGGTGTAGTGGGCGGGACAATGCTATCGACCACAGAGTGGCAAACGCAGGGAGTGAGAGACGCTTTACAGACAAAGTAGCGCGTTTCATTCTTTATCCATTTCAATATCGGCTTATCGGTGGAAAAAATGACCGATACCGATGATTATAAAATGCTAAATATCGGCCATAATAATCGGCCCGGCCGATAATTGGTCGATCCCTAGTTAAAATACAGTTGAGCTTATAGGACTTGATATTACAATCCCTCATTTGATCAGCACTTGGTGATGAGTGGGCTAGGGGTAGTTGCTTCACTGGGGTCTTCAGGTGGGCAGAGAGAGAGAGCGAGAGAGAGAGAGAGAGAGAGAGAGAGAGAGAGAGAGAGAGAGAGAGAGAGAGAGAGAGAGATAAGCCTAGTTTAAGGCTGGTTTATGCTTCTGCGTAGGGATCGCGTCGTGATCACGCAATTCGTTGCCACACCGGTAGAGGGACCAGAATGACCATTCTGGTCATTACATACGGATTACTAGTTAAAAAAAGTTTACCGAAATGAAATGAAGGCATATGTATATATTAACGTATACATATATAAAACTTTTAATCCGTAATGACCAGAATGGTCATTACATACGGACATATATATATCAGTGTTTCCCACACATTGACGAGACTATGGCGCACCGCCATAGTCTAATTTCGGCCGCCATAGTTTCAATATCCTCCCGGACCAGAGCTAGTGAGCAGAGCTGAGCGGTGCGAATATTCCGCTCCTCTCTCAGATGGCTGTTCTCTCGGCCGCTCCTCGCTCTAAATCGCGTCCGACCACTCCGCTCATTTTCGCTCCGCGCTCCACTTAAAAATCATGCCGCTCCACTGAAATCGCTCCACGCTCGCTCCAATTTAAATGAGGGAGAAATAATCTACTACGAATTGCCACATTAAAAAGAAAACGAACATCACGTCATAGAACATTTATTTTAATAGATAGACAAATGCAACAAGAAGACACACGTTTGGATTTGGGCATGCCTCAGACTCGTGGTGTGAGCGGTATCGGAGCGAAACTGGAGCGGAACAGAGCGGCCGCTCCGGCGTCTAAATAAAAAAAAGCGCTCCGCTCCGCTCACTAGCTCTGGTGGACTCATTTGACCAAGGCAAATAAACTTCACTAGCAGCTCAATAATATGCCTACACAGGTGGGCTGCAGCGTTTAATAGAAGGGGAAATCCTCGCGGCTGGATTGGCTCCCCAACGTTCGGTTTCCCCCCCCCATCGCCATGGCAAGGCGTCCTCGCGACCCCCCCCCAGCTGTGCGCTTGACAGTTCACTAGTAGTATAAAGGCTCAGCACTGTGTTTTAGTGATTTTTGTATAAATGCTTTCTGAAAACTCCTCAACCCTATTTAGTATGACACATTGTATCATCAACATTCATATCAGTACCAGCAGTTTGTAAGTAATTTGTCAGTAATTGATATGTCATAAATTGGTTTTCAAAATTCACCAGATTGATGCATTTAAATGAAATCTACTGATTTTTTTCTCCCGGGGAGGCATGCCCCCGGACCCCCCTAGAGGATCGCGAGCCCCCCACCATAGTCTACAAAAATGCTATGGGAAACACTGATATATATATATATATAGGCTATATGTTGTCGCCAATCAGTCGAAGCATCTATCAAAGCTGTGTTTACACCGTGGCGGTGTTTACGAGTGGAAACCGGAAAAGCGATCTCCAGCCAATGTAGCTCGCGGACCAATCACAGCCAAAGCCAACGCGTTGGGACGGCGTCGCCTCGACGCGCGTCTAGGATTTGGGGAGGTGCACGTCGAGGACGTAAAGGGTCCGCAAAGGGTCCGCCGTGGGTCCGCCGTCCCAACGCGTCGCGTCGACGCGGAAGTATAAACGAAGCATAACCCAGCCTTTATGCTTCTCCGACTGCGTAATCCGTAATCCGACTGCGTAACTACGGAGACCCCTCGCGCCCTCATAGTTCTCCGTCGTGGTGACGGATACGGAATGCAATTTCCCGCTTGACCAGTAGGGGTCGCTACGAAGACTGGCCATGACATTCACGCAAGTAAATAAGTACAAAAGGGAAAAATAGTTAAGAGGGGATCAACTATTAAATAGAAAAGGGGATACATTATAAATAAAATGCTTTGAAGTAGTAAGTAAAAACCGTACACAAACTAAAAAAAAAAAAACTATTTACAACAATTGAATGCAATTTGCCACCGTCTCTTTTAAGTTTCACAAGTTCAAGTGGGTCTGCTTGCATTTTGGAGCTTTATGCGTCCATATAGTAAAGCGTATATATATAGCGTATAAAGCGTATTACATAAATGGCGCTGCCAGTGTTTACGTTGTGATAGAAGTCAATAGCGATAGAATGTGATTCATTGTCATTCATGTGAGTCATTCATGTGAGTCATTCATGTGTAAATGACGTGTTTAGAGGACCAATCGCAGCCCTTGCGGTCTCCGTTGTGCGTTGACGGAGTGACGGATACTTAAAAAATATTTCAGGCCGACGGAGACGACGGAGAGGCTCTCCATCGACGTAGAGGGCTCTCCGTAACCGACGTACGGCACTTTACGCAGGAGTATAAACTAGGCTTTAGAGAGAGAGAGAGAGACAGAGAGAGGTAGGGTTAGAGAGAGAGAGACAGAGTTAGAGAGCGAGAGACGGAGAGAGAGAGGAATGGGTAGAGAGAGAAAGAGAGACAGAGTAAGAGAGAGACAGGGAGAGAGAGAGGAATGGTTAGAGAGAGAGGGGGAGTTAGAGAGAGACAGAGAGAGGTAGGGTTAGAGAGAGATAGAGGGAGTTAGAGAGAGAGGTAGGGTTAGAGAGAGAGAGAGAGTAAGAGAGCGGAATGGTTAGAGAGAGAGACAGAGAAAGACAGAGAGAGAGAGAGTAAGAGAGAGAGGAATGGTTAGAGAGAGAGACAGAGAAAGACAGAGAGAGAGAGACAGTAAGAGAGAGACAGGGAGAGAGAGGAATGGTTAGAGAGAGAGACAGTAAGAGAGAGAGAGAGACAGGGGCGAGAGAGAGTGTGAGAGAGAGTGTGTGAGAGAGAGAGAGACAGTCAGACAGAGTAAGAGAGAGAGACAGAGTCAGAGAGAACACTTGGCGAGTGAGTGGGGTAGGGGTAATTGCTTCACTGGGGTCTTCAGGTGGGCACCCTGCTTCACTGATGTTTCGTTGATAAGCCCACGACATCTCCACAGGGCTCAACGTCGACACCTGGCGTCCCAGGTGTGCCCCCCTCAGCATTTACCCCCTGATGGTCGATTTGCAGCCCAGTTGGGGTCCTTCCTCTTGATCCACAGCCAGCTGCTGCCTCGCTCGGCAGCCTCTGACAATGATCTGATGGCTTGTCGAAAGGGCTGACCTCGCACTCCCATCCCCTTCAGAAGCTTGACTGTGGACGTGGCAACAAAGCCTCTGCATCTGACCTCAACAGGAAGCACATGGGCTCGCCAGCCATGTTGTTCTGCCTCTGCTGCTATGTCTATGAGTACTTCGGGCGTTTGCGTTCATATGCTTCATTGACTGCAGTCTCCCATGGTACAGTCACTTCTACAATGAAAAGCGATTTCTGCAAGGTTGACCACAAGACCAGGTCCGGCCTGAGATTAGTTGTCATGATCTCAAGTGGAAAGACGAGCTTCTGGTCTAGATCAACCTGCATTTTCCAATCCCGGGCATTGTCCAGGAAGGTCGCTTCCCCTCTACCAGATGTTTTTGCTGGGAGTTGTCCTGCTCTTATGAAAGGGGTGGTGTTCGGATGTCCGGATGGTGAGGAAGGAAGGGCGTTGTTGGTAGATCTTCCTTCCAGAGTGATCGCCAGTTGTCGTAGGACCTGGTTGTGTCTCCAGGTGTAGCGGCCTTGGGACAAACTGATTTTGCAGCCGGTGAGAATGTGCCTGAGTGTTGCAGGGGTTTGGCAGAGAGCACGTGTTGGATCCTCTCCAAGCCACTGGTTTAGGTTCTTGGGTGAGGGAAGAACATCGTAGGTGGCTCTGATGATGAAGCTGAGTCGGCTTCCTTCCACCTCTCAAAGATCCCTCCATGTGAGCTTACGATGTTCCAGGTTTTCCCAGCTAGTCCATTGGCCTTGTTTGGACTACGAGACTGCCTTTGCACATCTTGCTGCCTCTTCCTGCTGTCGGACCTCAGCCACCACCAGCTTCCTTTGGGTTGATGTTGCCTTGTGCCATGTGGGTCGGCTTGTTCTGAGTCCAAACCCACCTCTTCCATGCTGCACCTGTCCTACAATGTCTCCATGTCTGAGAGCAGATTTTGCTTGTTCTACAGCCTCAGTTGGGATCCATTTTCTGCCAGTTGCCAGTATAGGGGCAGCCGCACGGATCGCGTCATCTTGAGACTCGGTCGGGGTTATTTTCAGCCTCACTTTGGTGCATTTGTACTCCTCTGTGAGGCTAGAGACAGGTAGTTCCAGGGCCCCATGCCCATACAAGCCAATATTGCTGAGGCAACCGGGAAGACCAAGCCACTTCTTGATGTAAGAGCTGACTGTCCTCTCCAGCTTCTCGACTTTGGTCATGGGGATCTCATAGACTGTTAAAAGTCACGGCGGCGGAGCAATCCAAACTGCAGACACCACAGTTTACACTTGCCAGGAAGCAAGGTCTTGTCGATGCTGGCAAGGCTTTTGATGGTTTCTTCCCTCAGCTGATCGCTCTGGTCTGAGTCTTTGAGGTTCTCGTTGTACCAGCGTCCTTGTCTCTTAACGGGTAGCTCTGACACCAATGGAATGGGTATATCCTTGATGTAGAACCTCTGGTACACAACTTTTCCTCGAACGATAGATATGCTCCCGGATTTGCTGGGTTTCAGCTACATCCTTGCCCATGTGATGTTGTTATGAAGCTACTCTAACGGCCGTTTCGTGCATGCATGCAATGGTGGATGTTAAGGTGGTCATGTCATCCATGTAGGCGCGAATGGGAGGTAGACGCTGTCCACACTGCAGACGTTCACCTCCTACAACCCACTAAGACGCTGGGATGATCACTTCCATTGCCATGGTGAAGGCTAGTGGGGAGATGGTACAGCCTGCCATTATTCCTATTTCCAGTGACTGCCATGATGTTGTGTATTCTGTTGTTTTGACACAGAATTGCAGGTCTTGGAAGTAGTTTTTGACAAGGTTTGTGATGTTATTTGGGATGTGGAAGAAGTTGAAGGCTGTCCAGGTGAGGGAATGAGGGACAGATCCAAAAGCATTGGTCCAGGAATAAGACGTGCAGGTCTCTCCCTTCCCTTTTGGCGGATTGGAGTTGGTGCCATATCATGCTTGTGTGTTCTAAGCATCCTAAACCGGGTATGCCCGCTTTCTGGACCGATGTGTCAATCAGATTGTTTTGTTTCAGGTAGGTTGTCATCCTTTGAGCAACAATGCTAAAGAACACCTTCCCTTCGACATTCAACAGATTGATCTGTCGGAATTGGTCGATGTTTGAGGCATCCTTCTCCTTGGGGATTACAACTCCCCCCGCTGTCCACCAAGCTTTTGGGATGGTCTGTGTCTTCCATGCCACCTTCATTTGTCTCCACAAAAAGTGCAAGCCACCTGGGAAATTTTTATACAGCCGGTACTGAACTCCATTTGGTCCTGGAGCTGAAGCTGCCCTTGCCTTCCTTACTGCTTTCTCGACCTCACTCCATCTTGGGGGACTGTCGTCCAGCTGGTGTTCTGGTTGAGGCAGTGGTGGCATGTCTGGTGGTAATTTCCTCTGTTCCAGTCTGTGGCTCTCTGTGTGAGTCATTTTCAGGTGGTCTTCCAATTCCCTCTTTGGCACTTTCAGTGACCCGCTCTTTTCCTTTGTGAAGAGTCCTTTCACAAATCTGAAGGGATCCTTATAGAAGGATGTTCTTGCCCTCTCTTTCCTCTTCAACGGAGCCTGAGGTTTTCTGCTCTCTGCAAACTTCCCAGGCGTCCCTTCAGGTCTGCTTGCAGGAGGTCAATGCCTGCTTTTTCCTCCTGTGATGATCTCTTCCACTGCTTCCTCAAGTCCATTCTCTCCCTTACAATATGTTCAATTTGTTGCTGCCTTCTGGACTTGGGAAGGTTTGTTGGTTTCACATGCTTCTGTCCCATCTGTTGCGTTCCAAACCTTTCTGCTCCGTAGGAGTAGATCAGATCACCCATTTTCTCCAGTTTCTTCTCCACTGTTCCTTTGATTCCGCCCAGGAGCTTGATTAGGCCTGCATCGATTGCTGCCCACTCTTTCTTGCTGTTGGACTTGGGCCACTTCACTTGAGGTCTGTGACCTTGGAAGTTTTTCTCCAAGTGATGCAATTGTCTTGGTTCCAGGTTCTCCGATGTTGAGCTTGAATTACTGTCAGTCACTGAGGTACTCATGCTCGGTGGACTGTGGGTTAAATCCTGCTGTTGAGCTTCACTCGCCTGACTTGACCTTTTTCTTAAAAGATAACGATCAATGCGAGGTCCTGGACTCAGTTTCTTCAAGCACTTCATCCGCCCTTGGTGTATAACATAACATCTAACATATTGCAACCATACTGTACAAATTGTGTACTCAACAACTAAATTCAATTTGTGTGCTACATTTTCCTGATGCTCTGATGAAAGCTATTACCTAACCTGAATGCTATAGAAGTTTGCACTATTTCTTGGTGATGTGTGTGTGTGTGTTTCTGTTCAGTTGTGCATTTATTCAACAAGCTCAACAAGCTAAATTGAAAGGCTAACATCATAGAGTTAGCATTAAGGCATCATGTGTGTGTGCGTGTGTGTCTACGTGAAAATTAATACTTGTCATCCATCATATTTACAGTGGGCCAGGGCTGTTATTTATTTGTGTGCATGTGTGTGATTATTATATTTATTTTTTATTTTTGCAATATGATCAGCTAAAAAAAATGAGTTGTGTCTATAGTTGAAATATGAACCATCTTTAACTAATGATGATAAAGACTAAAAGAGCAGTATGAATGATTGCATGATTACATTGATTACATTGATCATAGTTTTGTATTTTTATTTCTGTATTTTTTTATAGATCTATTTATACATCTGCTTATTCTCTGTGTCTGCCGGAAACCATAGCAACGACATTTCGCTGCCAAAAATCACTGTGTTTCTTGTGAACGACAATAAAGAGCAAGTTGAGTTGTTGAGTTGAGTTGAGTTGAACCATGAGGAAAAATACATTGTGTATCATGATATATAATGCAAACAGAATCAACATGAATCACACAATACCACACATTTCTGCTGTTAGCTTGTATACAGTATGTGCCTGGATTTGCATATGTTGTTTGTAGACTAGATAGTGACAGTATGTATGCGTTTGTGTGTGTGTGTGTGTGTGTGTGTGTGTGTGTGTGTGTGTGTGTGTGTGTGTGTGTATGTGTGTGTGTTCTGCACTGTATAAAACAGGAAGGAGGCAGAGGGGTGTTGGCGAAGTGGTTCTCTATGAGCTGTAAGCCCAGGCAGTTTGACCACACTGTTATAGTTACACATAAGCTCACTCTCTGTCAGCAAAGCAGCTTCACACAGTGTGTGTGCTTGTGTGTATTTGGATGTGTATGTGTGTGTGTATCTGTGTGTATTATAACTAATGCATAACATGAATGCAAATGATGCAATGACAAGCCCCAAGGCTTGTGTTACAGTAAAGGCCTAGAGCAGATGTGACGGAAATTAAATAATGTAAACACGGCAAGGAGTTCCATAACTCTGCTGTGGTAAGCACATTAGATGATAGCTAGCACTGCACATAGAAAGGTACCTCAAGACATCACGCAGTAGGACAATTGTATGTTCCCCCAAAAGACTACATGCACTCACACTCACACACTTACATTAACACTCAGCAATACATGCACAGACTCAAACAGACCTCAAGGGCTTGTATTCATTAATGATCCTGTCAGTGGGTGTGTGTTTCTTTATGTGTAAGTGTGTGTTTATGTGTGTGGGTGTGTGCATGCATGAGTCCACAGAGACACTAAACCCTCCCCAAAGCATTCTCAATCTGCCAACGCCATCTTCCCAGAAATACGTGTAGCAGGGATCAAAGGAACATTGAAACATATTAGTTTTATTTAATGACAAATGCTCTGATGTAATCATTATTTTCACTTAGATCACCACATTTTGTCTCTGTTTTGTGCCCAGAAAGCAGCCTCTGTCCCTCCATTCAACATGCTGAATCGGCTAAAAACCTGCAGACAAAGGCCGATTTGTGCCAATGGTGCGGTAAACACGGCAGAAACTAGGGACTGTCGCCCACCGGTGGCCCAACGTTGGCCGTGGGTCGCCCATCAGAGCCTTAAAGGAAGACAAAACATGTGGAAATTATGTTAAAGCTACTGTGTATTACTGTATTCAACATGGATCAAACACCGGATATAGCCTCCACATTGTGCATTGACGTGAATCCACAGTTTGAACGATAAATAGATCAATCTATCAATAAAAAAAGATTAATGGGCTGGTGTGGTCTGGATTTGGTTATCATTGATTGGGCTACAAGAATCAAGAGGAGCTCATTTGACTCAACAAAACGCACTATTGAACGTGCTATTTAACGCAGTAAACATTCTACAATTAGGTGTAGTTTTGACAATTTTGGCCTTCCATATTTGTGTGAATGGCTATGTTGTTCTTGCATGAGTACACGCATGATTTATGTGGACGTCTGGACGAACATGCAGAAATGGACAACTTGTCACCTCAGTAATAGGTGATGCAATATATGTGAAGTGGAGCTTACAACAGGGAAGATGGTGTGCAATCTCTTCCAAGTTGTTGAAAGACCCTACCATCGCTGTCTCTCTGCATCCTGTAATGGCACCCTCTAGTTTTCCTTTTCTCTTCTACACGAACACACATATTCAGTATGTTTACATGCAGCAAGAAATTCGAATTTCTAATCGTATAAGACATCGTTCGGACTTTTAAAGTGCATGTAAATACCTTAATCCGATCTACTTCGGACATCTCAAAATCGGATTACAACACCTGGATAATTCGTTCATAGTCGGACTTTTAACGGCATGTATACTCAGCAATCGGATCTGAATCGGATTGTGCCATTCTGCACATGCGCAGCGCCACATAGCGTCCGGAGTCAGCCATGCTCCGGCTGTTAATCCGATTCTCTGAACGGCATGTATACTCGGACAAGTGATCCGGTCTTACGCATGTCATTATCTGATCCGATCAGAAATTCGAATTTCTTGCTGCATGTAAACGTACTGACTGAGTGAATTGGATTGGATTCATTGTAGAAGCTGTTCAATCGTCAGGCGTACACACTTACACTTCATGCTCACTAGAACATCCTTTTTGTGTGCAACATCTTTGATACTGGAAGGCACTAGCTGGGTAGTAAAGCATCTACACAGCCACAGTGGTGGAAAATACTAGCCCCTCAAAATCTACTTGAACGCTCCCTTGTACATTGATTTCTTAGCTTTATATATATATATATATATATATATATATAAGTTTGAGTTTTTTTCAAGCAGTAGTCAAGCAATTCCCCAGTACATCAGTCAGGTCTGATGGAGGCAAACCCCTGTAGTAAGTAGCAGAGCATAAAATTGTTCCATTGGATCACTTGGCAAACTTGCAATGAGCTTCCAAGCCCACAGTACGCTAACAAAACATTCCCTTTTTACTTGCTTACTCCATCTGTATTTAGCTCTCTCTCCCCCCAACAAACACTCACACTGAGCAAGTATCTCTATTGCCCTTCGTGAGCAAAATGAAATCATGTTTCACAAATTGAACAAGATCGCATCACCCCAGCAGTGCAGTGAACTAGACTGTGGAATGCGTAGTCACACACTCCTGGCTTTCTGTGTATGTGTTTGTGTGTATGTGTGTGTTTGTATGCACTAATGGACAGCTGTGTCTGCATGCATATGTGTGTGTATAACAGCAGCGAACTGTTTCATATTGCTTCGAGACTGTGTTCTTTTCAGCATTGCTGACAGGACTACCATTATTTAATCAGAGCATTGTACAATCTGAGTGGAACTCATTCAACTAGCCAGGGCTATCAGTGACTGAACGGTGACCAGAGAATGCCATAAGGATTTTTTGTATACTGTATATGTCTTATTGGATACCTAATTGATATTGCCTTTATAGTTGGTCCTGTCTTGATACTGCATTTCAGCACCATATGTGTGTGTAGTATTATTTAGTTTTCATTTGCATTTGCTCGAGTTGTGCTTGGAGGACAAGTCTATTTTAATTCTCTCTATCTCTCATGCCCACACATAACCCCTCCCCCCTCACCCTTTCACATACACACACAGACACACATACTGCACAATGTAATCTTGCTTTTGGATCATTCTTTAAACTGTCGGGCGGGATGCTCTCAAGCAAACCGAAGCTCATATTAATGTTGCCTTGGAAACGGGTTTGGAAGAAGTGTTCCACGTGTCCTCGGAGGGCCTCATCGGGACTCTATGAGGGAGTGTGTGTGCTTCACAAAGTGGATGTTTCCATATCAGTTTATCCTTTGTTGTCCAACCATGTCTTGGTGCAAATCGTAAACAGCAGGTCCCTAATGCACTACCTCTCACTTCCTATATTCTGTCATCATCCCTGCCGTAATCATCTGAGATGGCTAGCAATCAATCTGACAGACAGAGAGACAGACAGAAATACTTTAATGATCCCAGAGGGAAACAAAACACAACTTTATCTGCAGTTGTGTTTTGTTGTTGGTGAGGGTGAGGGGGGTTCTACCTTTCAGAGCTTAGTCAGCTGGACTGTCAATAAGTCAAGACTGCACCAAATTAAGGCTGGAGAACTGCTATCCAAAATCTAACCACAGTAACTATATTGTCTAAATTGATTTATAACAAACCATTTAGTTGTTGAAATTTGTTTAATCAAAAGAGTTTAAATTTTGCTTTATTTTAGAGAATAAACTGTATAACTACGTAATCTGACTCAAAACCATGCAGACTGATTATCGATAGCAGACAAAAATCTGCATCACAGGCAATTCTGAACATCAGGACGTGGGAACGGGCTGTCGTACCCCTGTAGTCTGACATGGTCATCAGCTTGCGATGTGGCATCTTGGAAGTCTAGCATTTCAGACTTTTTTGATATGTTAAACTAGGCAGGAAAATTCCTGCCTGGTTCGACAAGTGTGTTGTGTTCATGTGTACCTTGACCAGTAGGATGACAGATTGTTAGGCTGCACAGAGGGCAAAGAGAAGGAGGGATGCTGTCAGGTGGAACAACGAAACCAAGGAAAGGTTTGTTGAGCGCTGTCATGTTAGCCCATTTGTTACCTCAAGTTAATGTACCTCTGGTTAGCTGTTGGATGCACCACCAGTGAGATCTTGTTCACACCGTCATTTGTCTTTTTTTTACAATTAGTATTCTTTTTATTCATTATTTATTATTTAATATTTATTATTTATGTATTTCATTTATTACCTTTTTTATATTATTATTATTATTAATATTATTATTATTATTATTATTATTATTTATTTATTTTTATTAAATATGAATACTTGTGTACATATTTTTTTTATCAATAATAGTTATTAATTGTTCTGTGGTTCTTCGCAGAATTTTGTTTGTCATGGTAGCTCTCCCAATAATTTTTGGCATGATGATTGCCTTGTCTGACATGGTGAATCTTGGTGACCGTTGTGAAAATATGATGTAGTCTGATTGTGGCATTAGTGAAGTTAGTCAGTCCCCATTGGGATCCTATTGGACCATTTCACTCTGTATGTCTACTAGGGGTGGAACGGTTCACAAAATCCATGGTTCGGTTCGGTTCACGGTTTTGTGGTCACGGTTTTCTCGGTATTTTTGATTGTCATGTTGATTGACTTTTGTCAACAACTTTCTTACCGCCATCATCGTAATAATAATAATAATAAATCTGATTTATGTAGTGCTTAATACGGTACTCTAAGACACTTTACATATTTGCCCTATCAAACTAAACAATAGAACTAATTGAGACTAGGATAAAGTTAGGTGGCGAAGGCTAGCGTGAAAAGGTGTGTTTTAAGTGCAGATTTGAAAAAAGAGAGGGTTGGGCAGACTTTGATGTGGGAGGGGAGTGAATTCCAGAGGGTGGGGGCAGCAACTGAGAAGGCCCAATCACCCCAAGTCCGGCGCTTAGTCCGGGGGACTTGCAGCAGGTTGGCAGAGATGGACCTGGGGGACCGGGAGGGGGCGTGGTGATGGAGGAGGTCGGCGAGGTAGGGGGGGGGGGGGGGGGGGGGGGGGGGGGGCTAGGTTGTTGAGGGCCTTGTTGGTGGTGAGTAAGATTTTGAAGTTGATTCAGTGTTTAATCGGAAGCCAATGGAGTTCACGGAGGACAGGTGTGATGTGTTCTCTGGAGCGGTTACTGGTGAGGAGGCATGCAGCTGAGTTCTGGACATATTGGAGTTTATTGAGGACTTTGGTGGTGGTGCCAATTGCCATAGAGAAGACTGTTGCAATAGTCAAGCCTGGATGAAATGAAAGCATGGATGAGTGTCTCAGCAGCGGTAGTTGACAGGTTGGGGCGGAGCCGGGCGATGTTTGGGAGGTGGAAAAAGGCGGTTTTGGTAATATGGTTGACATGGGGGAGGAAGGAGAGAGTGGGGTCCAGGATAACTCCAAGGTTACGGATTTTGGTGGAGGGGGTGATGCTGCAGTGCTCCATCAATGTTAAGGGTGAAGTTCTGAGTGGAGTGGGTTAGAGAGTCAGGACCGATGATGAGGACTTCAGATTTGTCGGAGTTGAGTTTGAGAAAGCTATGTTGCATCCAGGTCTTGATGTCAGTCAAACAGTTGGAGAGGGTGGAGGGAGTGATGGTTTTGGAGGGGAGGTAAAGCAGTGTGTCGTCAGCGTAACAATGGAACCTGAGGCCATGATGATGGAGGATCTGACCAAGTGGAAGCATGTACAGAATGAAGAGGAGTGGACCAAGCACAAAACCCTGGGGGACACCGTGGATGAGAGTAATGGCTGATTGACAGTTGTTGATGGCGATGAATTGATGTCTGTCGGAGAGATAGGATCTGAGCCAGGAAAGGGTGGTGCCAGTGATGCCAAGGGTGGATTGGAGACGGGAGATGAGGATTGAGTGGTTGATTGTGTCAAAGGCAGCACTGAGGTCAAGGAGGATGAGGATATTGAGGGAGCCAGTGTCAGAGGATAGCAGAAGGTCATTGGTCACTTTGAGGAGGGCAGTTTCTGTACTGTATTTGGAGCGGAAACCGGATTGGAAGAGTTCGAAGAGGTTGTTGGTGTCTAGGAAGGTGATGAGTTGTTTGGCAACAACACATTCCAGGATTTTGGACAGAAAAGGTAGATTGAAGATGGGGCGGTAGTTGTTGGGGGAATCAGGATCTAGGCCGGGATTTTTTAGTACGGGGGTGACTGATGCAAGCTTTAGGGGGGAGGGGACATGGCCGGAGGAGAGAGAGGAGTTGACAGTGGTAGTGATGAGGGTGGAGAGAGAGGGGAGACAGGCCTTTAGAAGTGTGGTGGGGAGCGGGTCCAGGTTGCAGGTTGATAATTTCATGGTTGAGACTGTGAGGGAAAGGTCAGAGGAGGTGATGGTAGCAAATGTGGAGAAGGATTGACCGGTGGTTAGGGGGGGATCAGGTTTGGGATGAGGAGCAGGGTCGGAGGTCAACTGGCTGTGGATTGCGCTGATTTTGTCATTGAAGAAGGATAGGAAGTATTTGCATTTTTCAGCTGAGAAGGAGTGTGAGATGGTGTCCATTGGCTTGTATAGCTGGAGGTGTTGTTTGTAGATTTCGTAGAGCACTCTAAATGCAAAGTGCCCCCATACAGCAGACCAAGGCCATCCTTAAAATTATTTCTGTTGGCCGTAACCCGAACGGCCCTGTCAATTTAGGACCGACACAAATATTTTTTTTTCCCCTTTTAGTCCGACCAACTTGCCAGTTGTAAACTTGTGTTTAGACCGACCGTTTTGTTTTACTCTTCAATCAAATAATGCAAAAACAATAAACCCTTTTAATTTTATTTTAGTAAGTATCGTGAATATAAATTGCCTACATACACACGTAGGCTACGTTCTGTATTTTATATTTGCTTCATGTCATCAATGGTTCGCTGGTTCTGGTCTCTTATTGTGGCTGCGGCTGCAGTAAAGAAAATGTTCGCAGTCACCATTTAAAGTTATACGGGTTCAGGCATCTTAGCAATACATATAAAAATGCATTGAAATATCTCGATACCACTATAACGTGTTCTGGAAGACCTGTGCCCTGATCTTTACCTATCCCTTTTCCCCTCGAGTCTTAAGCCAGGGTTATGCTTCATTTATGCTTCCGCGTTGACGCAACGCTGGGGGGTTACGGACCCTTTACGTCCCCCTTGCGTCCAACGCAAGGGCCTGACGTGCACCTCTCAAAAATCCCAGACGCGCGTCGAGGCGACGCAACACCAACGCAGCGGATTTGGCTGTGATTGGCCCGCGAACTACTTTCGCTGGAGATCGCTTTTCCGGTTTCCACTCGTAAACACCACTATGGTGTGATAAATGCTTCGACTGATTTGCGACAACATATATATATAACTTTTACCTTCATTTCTGTAAACTTTTTTTTTTACTCGCTAGTAATCCGTATGTAATGACCAGAATGGTCATTCTGGTCCCTCTACCGGTGTGGCATTGAATTGCATTTCGATATGTAAACCCCATGCAGAACCATCACGGTCTCATGACTGCGTCTGAGCAACTGCGTGGCCATTGCGTGATCACTACGTAATCCCTACGTGGAAGCATAACTCAGCCTTTACAGTGACTGTGTCGACTGACGTCAAGGAGACCGCTAAACTTTTACGGGTTGGAGACACAGTCAGTGATGTCACAATATGCTAATTTGTTTAAATTCATACCGACATATTCACCATGACTAAAATTGTACTTTTTTTTAACTTAAAAAAAACATATAGACCTACCTACCGACCCTTTTATTTTATTTTTTGGTTGTTACTGCAAACAGAAATATTTTTTAAGGATGGCCCTATAAAGTGCTGCTGGCGGATCTTCTAACAAGCTAGCAGCTTCTGGCTCTTTTCCACTTGCCATACCCACACAATTCTCCACAACAATACCATACCCAATACGATATTTCTATCTGCTACACCCGGCTACACTGCTTCGCTTCTTCTTCTTGTTTACTACTGGTGATTGGCTTTAGGCGCAATATCGCCACCTTCTGCTCTGGAATGTACATGCTTCGCCTATGAGGAAAAGGAGCAGCGCATGAACCGAACGCAACACACGCGAATGACAGTCAAACCGAACAGTTCAGACGGTTTTCATAATCCATCCCATCCCTAATGTCTACTCTCCAACCTCACGCAACAAATCTGTTTGGGATGGCTCTTTCCAGGGAAAAGATGATGGTGGAACTGTTGTTGAAAAGAAAATACCTTAAGCCTTGCTATGTATGCTGACTGACAGGTTATCTTTAGTTAGCCACCTTGCCTGCTCCACGGAAGCTGAAACATCATCCTCTGTACTTCACATCAACACTGATGCCTTGTCATCTATGTTTTGTCATTTACATCAGAAGGTTAATTCCCTAAACAATAGCTTAAAGAAAAATGTAACCCGATGTGTCAGATTAAAAAAAAAAAAAAAGTGGCTTGAGTAGAAGTGAGTGGAAGGAGGGGTCATGTTACACGGCAACTAAGATACTTTTTCAGTTGTTTATGGGACGTTGGATATGCAATGCACCACACATGTTATAGAAGCATAAGCTGAGAAGCTTAACCCTCACTCAGATGCAGACATCAAAATAAACCACTGCTTAGACGGAGCTCCATACATCCACACACGCCATAGTATTATACAGTAGGTGTGCGCGAAGCCTCGCTCTCTATTGGACATTGCAGTAAACCTCGGCACAGACAGAGCTCCACACATCCATACACGCCTCCAACCTGTGTATCTTGGGTGTGACGTTGAAGATTATACTAGGCACGTCAGGCACTTCATCGTCACCAAAGAAAACCTCACCAAAAAAAAAACCTGTTTTTGAAGAAGAGTGGAACATTCACATTACTCTGTTGACAATGATACAAGAAATGTTCAAGTTTAGAGCAAGAACAACAAATGGTGTGGCCAGTGCGTTCCACCCACATCTCCACTGTGGGTGTAACGCGCATGCAATGTATCTTTTGCACACAGAAAAGCACCTACAAAATGAGTACATGAGTACTCGTTGACATTTAGACCGTTTATTCAATTAGAGTATTTTGGTATTTCTGGCATCCCTAATACTGATTTGTTGTATCCAGGAATTTGGTATCCAGGAATTTGGCCAGTCATCTTCTCTGCAGGTGAAAGCCAACTAGATCACACTCCTAGACACTCCTAGATCACTCCTAGACACTCCTAGATCACACTCCTATATCACACTCCTAGACACACCTAGATCACACTCCTAGATCACTCCTAGACACTCCTAGATCACACTCCTAAACACTCCTAGATCACACTCCTAGATAAATTGTAATATATGATTGATTGTTACATATTGTAACTTTAATGGAATGCAAAGGCAGAATGCAACTGCATTTTTCAGGTCAAAGGCAAAATCAACCTTCATTGTGTTCAGGCATAGAGTAACAGCTGTAACCTATTTGGCTGGCCAAACACTTCTGTTCTGCTTTGCCCTTAGTTACTTGTTGCTTTGTGGGGCAGTATACACACACACATGCCAAGAGGCTGCAGATTGGATAGGTGAACATCAAAGAAATGCACACTTAGTTTTTTGTATTTAAATCCCAAGCATGTGCATATATGTCAAAAAAAAATTGTATATATCCACTGTATTTGGTCTTATTGCTATTCTTTCACCATATAGTCCCAGACAGACAGTCACCTGGTACATGTGTGCAAAGTTTGCAGCTTTTAGGACCTTGGGCACCAAATCCGTTATTTTGTGGCCATTGCATTAAATCCAAATGGTCTGGCCAATGGAGACCACAGTTAGAAAGTTGTCAATCACGACGAATGGTGCATGTACATACACAAGTTTCATCCATATTGTTGCACTATCCGAGTGGAAATGGCAGCCTGTTTAATTTGAGAAATTCAAGCTTATTCATTTTACAAGTTATACAAGCCTGCCAATTATACAACATTTGCGTGTTGTTTTGGAGATATGGTCAAATTTCTCCTAAACATTCGTTTTCATCTGTCACAACGGAATGACGCCATTTGCTATGTTATAGGGACCAGCACCAACACTTTGTCTCCAGACCAGGAGTCTCGCTATTGGCCCCTATAGGCTACATCCAGCAACCCATGGAGTCGTCTCCTGTAAAGGAGTTCAAAAGGGGAGAATCTGGTTGATTCTTCATCACATTCTTCAGCGTTTGCTTCAAATATATGTATATATATTCAGCACATACGCATGACTTCAGGTGATCTCGGTGCTAGACCCACTGCAGTTCGCCTACCAGCAAAACATTGAGGTGAATGACACAGTCATCTACCTGCTGCACAGGTCCCGCTCCCACCTGGAGGAGCCTGGAAGCACTGTGAGGGTCATGTTCTTTGACTTCTCCCGTGCTTTTAATGGCATCCAAACATCGCCCCTCAGGGTTACGATGAGGGAGTGGGAGTGCAGTCCAAACTGGTTGCCGGCACTACAGACTACCTCACCAACAGACCCCAGTATGTGAGGCTCCATGACTGCATGTCTAATGTGGTGGTGTGCAGCACGGGTCCCCATAGGGAGCAGTCCTGTCCCCCTTCCTGTTCACCCTCTACACATCAAACTTCCACATTAACACCAGCAGCTGTCACCTTCAGAAATTATCTGATGATGTCACTGTGGGGTGTATGTCGGGGCGATGAAAGTGAATATCGGAGACTCATTGGGGACTTTGCTGAATGGGCTAAACTTAACTTCACCTGAATGCTGGCAACGCCAAAGACATGGTGGTTGACTTCAGCAGGAGGAAAACCCGGACCTCACCGGTGAACATCCAGGGCGTGGACATTGAGATTTTCAGAGATCTTTGGGCTCTGGCGACACAGGATTAGTTTACCTTGCTTACCCACTTTTTAACCAGATTAATCACTCAGCAGTCGATCGATCAGGTCATATCCAGTTGAAATTAGCCATATGCTTACAGACCCAACAACAATTTATAACAATCCATTGTATTGATTGTTTCACTGTTATTTTATTGTTAGCAATTCATCAATCAAGGTATTGTCAAAACAGCTAAATGTTTTTTTCCAACTTCAAGGATCAACATCAAGGAACCGTGCCTGACGAGATTCTGACTGGCGACCTTATTCAACAGTGTTGAGGCAACACCAGACCACATTCATTATCACAAACCACAAAGAGGTTGGAGCATATAGTAAATGACTAAAGCCATGTGAATGTGTGCAGAAAATCCAATGCCTAACTTCTATGGAAGCCAGTGGAGAAAAAATAAGTGAGGTGTACCATTTATGCAGTTTGGTTGATTGGTTGAAATAGTCGCTATCAACTGGGAGATACAGTATAACAACATGCACTGGTATACTAACCAGTAAAACATAGTATCAGTCTAGCTGTGAAATGAATAGAGCCTGGAGCTGTGCTGATTATTCCGACAAGTACTAACTAGAACAACGTATGCGCTCCAGTGCAAATCTGCAATATCAGGAGAAATGCCACATTGTTTGCAAAAGTTAGCATGTATAGTATATCGTCAATCATCACTCCCATGATCTATAGCAGATTAGGGGTGGCAGTAGCTCAGTTGATAGAGCGGGTCATCCACTAACCGTAGGGTTGGCGGTTCCACCCCCTCGATCCTCCTCCTCCAATTGTCCACATGTCGAAGTGTCCTTGAGCAAGACACTGAACCCCAACTTGCTCCCCGGGCACTGAACATAGCAGCCCACTGCTCCTATGTACCATATGATGGGTCAAACTAATTTCATTCCCATATCTAAAAAATACTGAGAATGACTCTTCTCTTCTAATTTGATTATTGATGACAAGCTGTGCCAGGCAGTGATGGATTGATGCACTTCCCAAGATGACATAGAGCTTTGTCTTAAAGGATTTGGCCGGTTTGATAAGACTGATTTACATCTCAACATAGACAATTAACAGCTAAGTCTTAGCAAACCAGCTTGATGCTGACTTCTCAAAGCATGTCAATGAGATTACATGTTTGTTTGACGATCTAAACCACATTTTCCTGCTGATTGGGCACCTTACCACTTCTACAGCAACCTGTACAATCGAACCCATTAGGACCACCTTTGTTTGCATAGGCCCTGTGATTTAAAACCCTGAGGATCTCAGGATCTAATGCGTTGTCATTGTGAAAGTTGCCAATAAATAACAGAATAAGAACAGGTATCAGCAGCTCTTGCAGATCGATATTTGTCCACGACAGAATAGAAAAGCAGTATTTGTTGACTCACATTTCTTTATACTGGAATGCTTGGGATCAACCACTTGTGTCGTCGATGAAATCACTTCTTTTTTTCTTCTTTTTCTATGCTTGGCACAGACTTTTTGAGCTTGCCAATACACCGTTATGAGGATCATTGTGTACACTTAGATGATATACCAAAGACTTTCCAACGTATTATCTCATATGAAACAATCATGACAGGGCTGGACTGGACTTGCTGTAGTTTAAAATGTATTTGTATTCATTTCCTCCTTACTTGCTCATTGAACCAGCCTCCTCTCGAATGACAACAAACCAACAGATGGGCATGATATTGCCAAATAATTTTGTCATATGTCTTCACACCCACCCGTGTCCCCACTTTCATTCATCTAATTATTGCCAGAATGTAATGTCATTCAGTTACAACAAAATGTAAACACTGACCATGAAAATGTAGGATCGTTTGTGATCTCCAGAAGAGTCTTGTTGGAATAAATACCCTACATGTGATGGGACAGAAAGTAAGGATAGCTGATACGGGTGCTATAGGTTATAGTTGTTCAAAAGCATGCTGTTATGATACATAAAACCAATGGATTATTATTGTTATTTGAATAATAGAACTTTGATACTAGTAAGCTATTTAACTCTTGTTGTAAAATGTTATTACATTTTCTATCTGAACTAATGCAATGATTTTATGTTCATAATTAGATTTTCTTGAAATCCGTTGCATTTCTTGAAATGAAACTGTAGTGATTTAGGAGCTATGTACTACTAATAGAAATAACAGGATACATTTACATTTAGGGCATTTAGCAGATGCTTTTATCCAAAGCAACTTACAAGAAGTGCATTTGTCAGAAGAAGGTGAAACATGT
>JAXIVH010000036.1:1620904-1843404 GCA_036785325.1 Urophycis tenuis | reverse complement strand
TGATTCAGCTCCTCATGGTTTAAGATGGAGATTAGAGTTAGACCTCCCATGTTCACCACCATGTGAATTCTGTGTAGGCTCTGGTCATATACAGGTTTTGTTAAGGCAGCTAATAGTGATAAACTCAGTTGCTGTTGGTGAAACCAGATGTTGATGGTGGCCATTGAACAGAGATGTTGTTAACACCCTGTGTATATTGGACTTAAGATAAAGATAAACTGAATTGGTAATTTATCAAACCAGGATTGGTAATTCAGGTGTCACATCAGAACATATGGGATAGTAGTAGAAATCAGAAGAGGTAGAAAAATGACATTAACTCCAAAAACTATGTACAGAAAATGTATCTATATATGTAGTAGCAATGCTAATCTGGTGAAAACTGTAAATAAGCAATACAAAAACATTCAGTGTCTGCATTCTTAATTACCCATAACATTGTACATAGTTATATATATATATAGACACTGTAGTTGTCATGGCTACTAGCATTGCTGTTAGATGGTACAAGATTGCAAACAAATCGTTCTTAAATAACTTATCAAACATCATTCTTAACTTATCTAATATTAACTAAATGAACTTACGGCATTGCCTCTATGATGCTTTACGTTGGATTTAAGTGGATTATTTCATGAGCTTTCGCTACCTCTGTCCGGCATTTAAAGTAAAGTAAACCCAAAATCGCTAAACCGCAAGTGACGTGTAATGTCATCACATAACGCGAACCGACAAATAATACAGATTTTTTTGTTTGTTTCTTGAACTGTAAAATATTTAGCCAGTTCTCATTTCCTACTAGAAATAGGTAAAGAAATATTTATACAAGGAAAATGAGAAAGGTAGATAATTGTCTTAAAGACAACACAATTACAGACCATTGACATTAACAGTATACATGCACCATTGAAATTATACTATATTGACTGTTATGTATATGTAGTATCTTATCGATTAAGTGTTCAGTATATGCTGATGGTCTGTGTGAGAGCATTTAGTGTGTGTGTGTGTGTGTGTGTGTGTGTGTGTGTGTGTGTGTGTGTGTGTGTGTGTGTGTGTGTGTGTGTGTGTCCTCTTCGGCTGGATTGTTTTGCATCTGAATGGCTTAAGTACCCCTTCATCGACACCAAACCACAAAGGGTTTGGTTTGAACTAATATATTTATGTCATAAGTTTTTGTTTCCGTGGTATAACAAAGCATACTCAAAACCTCTGCAAGTACCCCCTGTTTAACCCCAGTAGGGCATCAGTGCTGTAGTAGAGTGCTCATATCTCTCTCTCTCTCCCTAGGGTAACCAGGACGCAGCAGCCCCCCTGGACCCCTCCATGGCCCAGGCCTACCCTTCCACTCAGTTTGCACCGCCTGCCCAGAACAGCATCCCAATCCCCGAATACACAGCTTCACACCCCCATCCACACCCACAGCACCCACAGCACCCACACACGCACCCGGTGCAGCAGGAGTACACAGGAGTCTCAGCACCTGTGAGCGACCTTCCGCTCAACATGTACCCACCCTCACAGAGTCACAGCGAGGCGGGGGGTCCTGACGGGCAGACGGTGGCCGGTACCGCCACGGTAACCAGCTCACTATTCATTGACTGTGAAAGTGCTTCAGGTCAGTTCTGTGAGACATGCCATAGCCAGCTATTAGTGAGGGAAATGCTCTGCGAGAATATCTGTTATGATTGAATTTAAGATATTATATTTTGTCTGGCTGCTATGTCAAACACAAATACAAAGGGAGAGGGTACTGGGATCAGAGGTCACTATTTGTAAGTGCTGGCATGTGTTGGTTAGTACATGTGTGCTACCGTGAGGGTCAGCAAAGTACACAGTTATACAACAATTTAGCATGCTAATCTGGTTGCATCTTAGTGTGCTAATGGGCCTATTAAAGCCGCATTTGCACATTTTCTTCTGAATAGGCCATACAATTCAAATTCAGAACTATGGCATTTAATTTAACTTTAAACTGTGGTATGTGTAGTCAGAACCTTTGTAACGGCAAAACAATTGAAAATGTGACCTTGTAAATCTGAATCACTTTGCAAGAAATTTTTTGTAATGTAATTCTCACATGTGTAAGGTAATTTCTAAATAAATACACAAACAACCACAAACTTGCACAAGGCACTGTCAACAAATACAACAATATTTGTGATTGTGTAATAAATAAATAAATAAATAAACAAATACATTCTACTTAATTTTGATAAAAGTGTCCAAAGAAGCTATTGAGTACTCCAACTCGAATCCAAACACATTCCTGCAAGTGTCCAAGTAGGTGGTTATGTACATCCTGTGAAAGCACTCTAGTCTGTTACCAAACAATCTTGATTCCACTCTGTGTTCCAAAATGTGTCTTAAATATACTTAATAGTTACAGACACTGACACTCTACATTCTTCATGTTTATTTACTTCTGGTGCATAGCCTCTTCCTTTGCTTTCTTAGCATCAACTAGTCCATTTAGTATCAGAAATAATCATACCATCAAACCAAAGACTAAATGTATGAAGAAGAAGTGAAATGCATGGACACAGATGCCATCTCTACAGAGTTTTGTTCAGTCCCGTGGCTTAAATGTATTAAACTCTCATTAAGTAAAATAGATTATGTTACAAAAGCCCTGGCTGAACTGATTACTGAGGAAAATATACAAACTCCTCTAAAATCTAATCTAGTGTACGCTTATCTATGCAACCTGCCACTTTATATCATACGCCATTAACAGTATTCAGAAGTATAGAAGAAATATAACAGAAGTATGAAAATGTAGGAAGTATGAAGTATGTCTATTTGCAGGTAAAGGTCACTCTAGTGATATTTCAATTTGGTTAGCCTATAGTTTGTCAATAGTTAGCCTATAGTTATTTAGGAGAATGTATAGCTGAAGTATGGTGACCAACTGTGTGATATGGCATTTATCCAAATATCCACTAAAGACAAACATCAACATTCTTTCAATGTTACCTTGTTCCTCCTTGGAATACACCCTTCTTGGCTTGCCCAACATTCAGCCTATTGGACCTGGTTTCAGCACATATATGGTTAGAAATAGTAACTTGGTGCTGAGGCCAATGAGAAAATGTAATAAGTTGAAGTGAAAAAGCGAGGAATACTGAGAGAAAAATCTAAAAAAAAAAAAAAAACATTAAGGTCAGTTACGACGTGAATATGCAGCATTTTTCTATAAGAATTGCGGCAGTTGAAAAGACAGATTGATTCAACTAAACCTCATTTGGTCAGTGAATCCAAGCATATGCTCCATACTTTCATAAAAAAATCCAATTTATATGACTAAATTGATTAAGAGTTAGATTTTTTGTGTAAAATAGTGTAGCGAAGGGCAGTTCGCGGATGAGGGGGAATATATTAAGTCGGTGCATTCTTTAATACTTCCATGTTCTAGAGATGTTGATTCCCTCTTCAATAACTGAGAGTCAGCTATCACTCTTTTGGAGGGCGTTAGTATCCAAAACTGCTATACAACTGCAAACTGTCATGTTAAGAAAAGCAAATAATATTCACATCCAGCAGTACAAGTAAATTATCTTGTTGCGCCGACTGCTGTTGAGAAGAATGATGATCAATTGTGATGATTTTAGGTCTATGAATCTATGAATGAATGATTAGTTTACCACTGGATGCAAAAATTATTTCCTGCATGTTGGAGTGAACAAGAAGTGTTGGGCTGCAGATGTTGGAATGGCTGAAATCTGACTGGTTTGAGTACTCAACCAGTCAGAGATGTTCAGGCTGCAAGCCCCAGCCCCAGCCCCAAAGTTCCTTTTGGATAGTACTACCCACCCTGCTAGGGTAGGTAGTATCTTACACCCCACACCAGGTGGGGTGTAAGATAATGACCTGGAACTTAATTTAGACCCTGCAGTGGAGTTTCTCCAAAGGTTCCTACTTCCTGGGAAAAGTTCCTGGGATGGAAACACGGCCTATGTCAGTTTAACCGGCGCTGTCTTCTCCGGACTGAAACGGAAACGGGTTGCGGTCAAACCACGCACATCTTTTGCTGCAGATTATCGCGTGTTAGTAAGACTATTAGTAGACTATGGCCTACCTACAGTCTAGTACAACAACAGACCCAATGACAATAAGGGGCTTTTTAAAAGAAGCAAACTAAAAGAAAACAACAAGTCTTATTATTGCTCCTATTATTGCCTCATAATAAAAGTTAAGGCTAACTACATTTACACAATCAATAACTAGAAATGCCCTAAGTCACTGACTATAGGCTTTAGTGTGTGTGTGTGTGTGTGTGTGTGTGTGTGTGTGTGTGTGTGTGTGTGTGTGTGTGTGTGTGTGTGTGTGCACATTATTCATACCACCCCTGCATGAGTCTGTTCTCAACTTGGGCCACCCAAGACATACAGGTCTGGAAACAGCAAACACTGTTGTGGCTTTGTATTTGTGTTTTGGCTTTGTATTTGTGTTGTGGCTTTGTATTTTTGTTGTGGCATTGTATTTGTGTTGTGGCTTTGTATTTGTGTTGTGGCATTGTATTTGTGTTGTGGCTTTGTATTTGTGTTGTGGCTTTGTATTTGTGTTGTGGCATTGTATTTGTGTTGTGGCTTTGTATTTGTGTTGTGGCTTTGTATTTGTGTTGTGGCTGTGTTGTGGCTTTGTATTTGTGTTGTGGCTTTGTATTTGTGTTGTGGCTTTGTATTTGTGTTGTGGCATTGTATTTGTGTTGTGGCTTTGTATTTGTGTTGTGACTTTGTATTTGTGTTGTGGCATTGTATTTGTGTTGTGGCTTTTTATTTGTGTTGTGGCATTATATTTGTGTTGTGGCTTTGTATTTGTGTTGTGACTTTGTATTTGTGTTGTGGCATTGTATTTGTGTTGTGGCTTTTTATTTGTGTTGTGGCTTTGTATTTGTGTTGTGGCTGTGTTGTGGCTTTGTATTTGTGTTGTGGCTTTGTATTTGTGTTGTGGCATTGTATTTGCGTTGTGGCATTGTATTTGCGTTGTGGCTTTGTATTTGAGTTGTGGCTCTGTATTTGCGTTGTGGCTTTGTATTTGCGTTGTGGCTTTGTAGTTGTGTTGTGGCTTTGTATTTGTGTTGTGGCTTTGTATTTGTGTTGTGGCATTGTATTTGTGTTGTGGCTTTGTAGTTGTGTTGTGGCTTTGTAGTTGTGTTGTGGCTTCGTATTTGTGTTGTGGCTTTGTATTTGTGTTGTGGCATTGTATTTGCGTTGTGGCATTGTATTTGCGTTTTGTATTTGCGTTGTGGCATTGTATTTGCGTTGTGGCTTTGTATTTGCGTTGTGGCTTTGTATTTGTGTTGTGGCATTGTATTTGTGTTGTGGCTTTGTAGTTGTGTTGTGGCTTTGTAGTTGTGTTGTGGCTTCGTATTTGTGTTGTGGCTTTGTAGTTGTGTTGTGGCTTTAGTGTTAATGTGCTTGTGTTTTTCTAATTTGCAAAGCGTTTTGGAGACGCAGTTTGTTTGCCGCCTCCCTCTGTGTTTGCCCACAGAGGGAGGAGTTTGAGATGGAACAATGGGCCAAACACAGGTCATTCATCCGGGAGACTGCTAATCGATTCCTGATGTATGTTTTAGACTTTGGTGACTTAGTTGACAGGGATTTTCATTTTGGCGTTGAAGCGTGGTTCAGTTTAAGCAGCACAACTACTTGATTAGGTTTGATTAGGTAACAGACCTACTTCATGCATCAAAATGAATTTTTACTGTATTCAAATAATTATTTTACTATTAGGGCTACCGATATTGTATTTGCTTACAGCGTATAGCACAAGTTTGCGGTTGTTTGTATTTATTCCTAAATCAATTTAGTTATCAAGTCTGCACAATGACAAATGTTTTCATTTACAAACATTCTGATTACACCTAACTAGTACAATACTTTACTACTACACTAAAAACTTTAGTTTCGTAATTATAGCAGCACTACTTTATTACCAATGCAGGCAATGGTAATGCAATTTGATTGGGGAGCATAATACTGTCAATGTCTGTAATTAATCCTATTTGGGAATTTCTCTAACCAAGTAATGGAAATGGATCTGCCAAGGCTACTAGGCCCTTCACCACAATGCAAAATATATTTTTTGCATGGCCTCAGCTAAGTCATTCATAACAGTGTTTTTTCAAGATAGATACTGAGACTTTAAATAAGAGACAGTAGCTATAGTATGAGTTACCCTGTCTTAGTGTGAACCTATTGAGAGTATCAATCAGCATTTCTGTAATGCAGAACATAGGACAGGATGAAAATTGGACGAATCAGCAGTTCATTTTTATATTATTTGATGTTTTATCTTTTTTTTCAGTCCTCCAGTAGGAAGGCACTTCCCCTTGTAGTAATTTATTGCCTAGATGTATCACTCTACTCGGGCCACATCAGTATTTATATTGCTATTGGCTCCTATGCATTACAGAAGTTAGAATGATCAAGCATAACGTAACAATGTCAACTCAAGCAAGTACACATTCTTGTATATTGTGTGTGTGTGTGTGTATGCTGTATATATAACAGTTTCACGCCGTTCCTGCTATTGTAGTGTTTAATTTTTGCGTTTGCATTCTGCCACCCTTGGCCTAGGTCACAACTGTCTCAAGCTCTTTATGGTCCAAACAGCTGGAAAATGACTGACAAAATGGGTGTGTGTAAATCCCTTGCTCTCTTTCTCTTTCTCTCCCTCTCTTTCGTCTCTAACTGCAGCAGCCACATCATATTGGGGGGGGGCGGGGGGGGGGGGGGGGGGGTAATGAGACGTACATCTGGAAATCTCATCACTCCCAGCAATGTCAGTCTTTGCGTCTCGAAGTCACACACACACACACACACACACCAAACTCTTCTCTTAGCCTTGGTACTTATCAGCTGTTTTATTTGTTTTCTTACACTCTATGCTCTGTCCCTTCTCATTCTTTGCTCTCTCTCTCTCTCTCTCTCTCTCTCTCTCTCTCTCTCTCTCTCTCTCTCTCTCTCTCTCTCAACTTGTATAGTGTGTGTGTGTGTGTGTGTGTGTGTGTGTGTGTGTGTGTGTGTGTTTGAATGTGTGTGCCTTGTGTCTTTTGGGTGTTTGTATTGGTGACTAAAATAGTTAGCTGAAAATAAGCCATGATTTCAGATAGCAGATGTTGTAGGGATAGAGAGACAGGCAGAAATCGTACAAGAGATAAAGAAGAAAGATACCATCGATAGACGGGTATTGTACAAGAGATAGAGAGAAAGACATGCACAGTAAAGTAAGGAGCTTCTTACTCACCACAGGCACCAGTGGCAGGCCAATCTATACCAATGTACAATGTACCCAATTGAAGACTGCTTGATTAAAGTCATTTCAAGTGTTTTTTTTATTAAATGCAGTGTCACAGGGTAATTCTGAACGGTGAAATTCCTTGTGACATGGAAAGCAACAAATACGTAGAAAGCATTAGCAAGAAATATCAAATTATTAAAGAGTCATAAATAAGTACAAAAATAGCAAAAACAGACCTGTCAAGATTACATTATGAGGGTCTCGATCCTAGTTTTAGTGTAATACTATAATGCAATATTAGGTTTAACATGAGAACAATGTGTCCCACAACGATATATATTGGTTCCAACGATAAGAAATATATTAAAGATATAGTTATGCCCAGAATATCCAGATGATCCTGATCCAGTAGCCTCTAACGCGCTACACACAGATATCATACATTGCCATACATCCACTATCACTGATTTAAGCCAATAGGTAGTGGGGTTGCAGTGACCTTAGTTTGTCATCTTTCATGCCCAGAGAGCTTAAGGAGATGTTGGAAACATGCTTGGTGGGAATACTTCTCCGACTTCAGTGCCACAGCCAGTGTGTTCTCCTTTTAAATTTCCGTTCTTGGTCGGAAGGTTTGTTGATCATCTGAGATTGTACTCTGCCTAACCTTACAATCCAGGTAATTTTTGGAAAAGCTCCATGATTGGAGTCATGCTAAAACATGGGTAAATGTTGGAGTTGCATTTGAAAGACTTGGTTGGACAAAATAATAAACACACCATGTTAAACAAGTTTTATTTCTCTTTAGGGATCCTTTCAAAATCATATAATATTGTCTGAGCCTTTCAGTGACAACAAGCACTTAGAGGACATACATTGAAATGCATTAGATTGAAAAGATGTTCCAGTAAATTAATCTAAATTAATTATTAGATATTTGGCCATTAGACCTTTCAACCAGTCAGCTCCTTCAGTTTGCTCTGTGAAAATGTTGAGTCTCTCTGTAAAGGCGCTAGCCCTACCCTCAGCTGCGTGGCCACATCACCCGCCAAACACATGTGAATCCATTACGCCCACTGACGTCTAGCCATTTTCAAACTGAGCATGGCTCCGCCTCTTCCGCTACGTAGCTAAGATGGCTGCCGTTTAGTACGAAAAGTGTACACCGTTGCACACTCCACGTTCTGACCATTTTGAGGGCACCATACGGGTCCTTTCAGTACACGTATTTTCAGCGCAATCGCAACACCCTACGTACTCATGCATCAAAAACCTTTTATCTTGTCAAACAAAGTGTATTTATATAATGAACCTTTGGAATTTACTTTTTGGTTAAACAAAGCAAAAATAATCTTCCAGGTTACCCCACAAAAACACGTACGTTTTTACTGAAAGAAGAGCATAAGTTACGTTAAATAACACACAACATAACAGCTCAGATCCTATCACCACAATGCAAAGTCAATAATTCAAACAAAATTCGATATGTCGTTTCAGTGGTAGCAAGGCAATGATAAGAAGACAATGATATAAAACGTTGCATTAACAAACAAACTAAGGCCCAATCTCAATTCTCTATCTTACCCCTTCCCCTTCCCCTTGCCCCTTCCCCTTCCCCTACATCTTGGCCCTTGAAACAGAGAGTTAAGGGCTAGGGGTAAAACCATGCCCCTATGAATTGAGACAACACTCGTTACAGTTGCGTCATCATACATCTTTTTCAGTTATTACGGTTTTGAATTTCATTGATGTTCAGAAACAATGTCTTTGTTAACCAACATTTCTCTTTATTTACAATTATGAATGGCTACAACATTGAACGCATGACTCCCACGCAGCGTATTTTGATTTCAGAAATTTCTGCTCGTTTTCGTGCCGAAAACGTATCAGCTGCCGGGTTTCCTCCGGCGTCCCTTGTGTGAAAAAGGACGATATATGTAAAGCACGTATCGATTTGTCTCTAGTTGTCTACACTGATATCAAACGGAATTCGCTGCTAATTAAGTTTTGTAAACTAGACATGCATGGAGTTCATTGCTAGTCAGAGAAATGCAGTTGTACACTCAGCAATGTAATGTTAGCATATCGATTTTCAAAAAAGTTTCGATTAAGAATATGGTTGCAAACATATAGGTACAGGACTGTTTAGAGCACAAAACAATACTGTCGTAAATTTTAAATCAATTATTTCAGCCGAAAATACTTACATTTATGGGACTCTCGTGGAGATCTGGCCGCGATTGTTGCCGGTTGCGCATTGTAATGGTTACCCCTTGGTTTCAAGTAAGCTCCCGATCTCACTTGGTTTCAAGGGATGTCTACCCCTTCCCCTTGGCCCTACCCATCGATCGAAATGAGAATTGAGATAGCCCTTCATCTCACGTGAACGCGCAAAACCAAGGGGAAGGGGTAAGATAGAGAATTGAGATTGGGCCATATACATTTTGCACTGCAAATGTTATCAAAATGCATTTTAATGCTGAAACTATTGTTCCAATATAAAAGTTGGGCTCATCTCAAGATACAATTTTGCACTCGGCTTGTTTTGCTTGTGTTCGTTCATTGTGCTCAACCTGGCAACCCATGTAAGCATGGAGTCTGCGAAGGAAAGCCGGGCTGAGACAAGGATCCAATATTGTGAAATTTAAACGCTCAGTGAATGCAACATGTTGTACTTTTAAATGTCCCTTGTGTACTTTTGTCTGACATGTAGTATTGTCCAGTAAATCTTTACATTATCTCTCACTCAAGTCTCTCTCCCCCTCAAGACCTTGTTGGTCTTTTTTCTCTTTCATATTTGTGCGGGTGTTGCCATGTCTTGTCTTGGAGTGCTGCACAGATGGTAGTGAATGTGTGTGCATGTTTTCATAGTTACACACACACACACACACACACACACACAAACACACAAACACCTATAGGATTCGAGAACACTCAAATCTAAAAGTATAGTCATTAAATGACATTGGAGGAGGGGGATTTGGAAGCCGCACCTGTGTCCTTTTGCCAGCAGTGAGGCCACAGTGACGAGAGTAATAATGTGTGCCAGAGAAGGATACCTTAATGATAGAGCAAGGGATGTAATTGTAGTGTCTGTGACTTAAAGTGTCATTGAGCCCACTGTTTCAGCTGGAATTCGAACACTATGAGATTTTAAAAAATGCACTTTGTGATACTTTTTTAGTACCATTATTAGGTATGAGCGTTATAAGTGCACTACCCACTGTAGTGTTATGCTACAGGTGTTGGGACGCCTAACCCTCACTTGGACGCAGACATTTAATAAACTGCTGCTCAGATGGAGCGTCATTATCCACACACACTGCAGCACTATACTATATGGCTCTTGGAAGCCTAACCCTCTCTCAGAACCGCTCTCTCCAACGGCTGCCCAGAACGAGCTCCACACATCAGCATGGCGTTTCAGAGAAGCTGAACGTTCTCTTGGACACCACAGTCAACCGCTGCCCAGACAGAGCTCTACGTGTCCACACAGAGCAGCGCTCAGTCTCCCTTGGTCGTGACATTGAAGTGCTTTGGAGGAGACACTCACATGCCAAGAAACACACAAAAACCATTACTTGCATTCCAAGCAGAGTGGAACGTTCACATAGTGTTTTGGGGAGACTCACAATGGATTCTACTCCTGTTTTCCCTAAATTATAAATTAAATTTCCCTAAAGTATACAACTGTGTTAACAATCATATCAGACATATTACCATGTTTAAAACACAAAAATTGGGTTCAATTGCTCTTTAAGTGTGAAGGACATTACGCCTGCCTCAACAATTTTCATCTTTGGACTTGAATAGGTAAAAAATAGAGCTGCAGAGAAATGGAGACGTGCACGAAAAAAACATTTACATTGACTTGCACATACAAGACGAGGGAAAAGAGAATGAGGGAGGGTTCAAGGGCAAAAATGTAATAACATGGAAAATGTGACAGGACCCCCCCCCCCCGACACACACAGACACACCATGTGGAAACCATGTCAGCATGGCTTAACAAGGTGTTAGAAGGAGACTGTTGAAGGTGGATAAAACTAAACTCGTATCAAGGTTAAACTTGAAACTTCATCAATATCCTATCAAGGTATATGAGCGCTTACAATAGCAGTCATGTTATTTAGCAGACACTCTTACACAAAGCATTTGAAATGCATGTCATACAGATAATTGGTTTGGCTTGTCTTTGTGTGTGTGTGTGTGTGTGTGGTTCTTTGGTCATGCATGCTGCATTATAGTAATCCGATCTGAATCCATGACATACCTGGTTGGTCATCATGGTCACACTGATTTGACAGGTTAGGTTAATGGAACCATTTACGCAATTATAACAAAATTCTAGATACTATATATACATATCAACAAGCCTGCCTGGGTATTCTTTGGCTGTACTGTCCAGCTGCAATTGTGGTCATCCTAACAAGTGGTGTCAGAAGTGGGATTTGAAGTTACAGCAAATGATGCCAAGGCAGGGGAAGAAAAATGACCAAGAAGACCCAGATGAGGGGTCAAGTGGAGCATGTGTTCCACTCCAGACACCAGGACGGGCACAAAAATGGTGAGACACAGCCACGGGACCGAGGCGAGAACAATAATGTCGTCCGACAACCTTTTCGGTGTGTCCGGAGGCACGGCCAGCGGCAAGTCGTCTGTGGAGCTTCTGGGCCAGGATAAGAGCGACCACTACCAGCGTCAGGTGGCCATCCTCAGCCAGGACAGCTTCTACCGCGTGCTCACACCCGAGCAGAAAGAAAGCCAAGGCTCTGAAGCTGCACGCCTTGCAGAGGTCTTCACTTCGGCCAGGAGAGGAAGCCGAGCTGCCACCTTCGGCTGGGAGAACCACCAGGCCCATTCAAGAGATCCGAGACCTGTTCTAGATGAAGCTGTTCCAGATGAAGCTGTTCCAGATGAAGCTGTTTCAGATGAAGCTGTTCCAGATGAAGCTGTTCCAGATGAAGCTGTTTCAGATGAAGCTGTTCCTGATGAAGCTGTTTCAGATGAAGCTGTTCCTGATGAAGCTGTTCCAGATGAAGCTGTTCCAGATGAAGCTGTTCCAGGTGAAGCTGTTCCAGGTGAAGCTGTTCCAGGTGAAGCTGTTCCATATCAAGCTGTTCGTGGACACGGACGCCGACACGCGGCTGTCGTGTAGAGTGCTGAGGGACATCACGGAGCATGGCGGGGACCTCGAGCAAGTGCTGTCCCAGTACATAACGTTTGTGAAGCCGGCCTTTGAGGAACTCTGTTGGCCAACCAAGAAGTACGCAGATGAGGAGCGGACGACCTCGTGGGCATCAACCTGATCGTCCAGCACGCCACAACGGCCACCTGACGCCGCGGCAACGCCAGACCTCCGAGTCCAGCAGCCGGCCACATTGACCGGGTCGTGACCTCTCTCCTCTCGGGGAGAGAGGGGGGCGGTGTGCGTGCGTGTGTGTGTGCGTGAATGTGGGTGTGTACGGGGCAGTTCTGTAAATACTAATCCACATCAGTGTATTTAAGAGGGAGAGAAGGAGAGAGGAAAATGGAGCTAAAGAAAAGGCAAACAATTGCGCAGAATTGCCTTTATTTAGGATGATGAATGATGTTATTGGAATCAGCTCATTGTCAAGATTCATGTTCGCCTCTTTGCCGACACTTTTGTGTTCTGTTGTGCAACGAGACCATTTGTGTTTGAGTAGGTACCTGGCCCTGCAGTCTTGACTTCCCGGTGAACTACAGGTCAGGGAAGTCAGTGTGGTGGCAGACTGGTTGTCCAGAATGTCGGAGGTGTGAGGTACCGTTCTCCTTGGGGAGAGGGGGGAGGAAATGTAACCAGGAGGACTTTGTTCCCTGGAGTTTGAGATAGGGTTGAAGGAATATTGCACAATGCACTTTTACCAGGATACATCCACTTTAAGCCTAGTTTATACTTCTGCGTAAAGTGCCGTACGACGGATACGGAGAGCCCTCTCCGTCGACGGAGAGCCTGACGGAGAGCCTCTCCGTCGTCTCCGTCGGCCTGAAATATTTTTTAAGTATCCGTCACTCCGTCAACGCACAACGGAGACCGCAAGGGCTGCGATTGGTCCTCTAAACACGTCATTTACACATGAATGACTCACAATGAATCACATTCTATCGCTATCGACTTCTAACACAACGTAAACACTGGCAGCGCCATTTATGTATCTACGCTTTATACACTATATATACGCTAGATATATACGCTACATATATATCGTTTACTATATGGACGCATAAAGCTCCAAAATGCAAGCCGACCTACTTGAACTTGTGAAACTTAAAAGAGACGGTGGCAAATTGCACTAAATTGTTGTAAATACTTTTTTTTTTTTTAATTAGTTTGTGTACGGTTTTTACTTTTAAAAGCATTTAATTTATAATGTATCCCCTTTTCTATTTAATAATTGATCCCCTCTTAACTATTTTTTCCTTTTGTACTTATTTACTTGCGTGAATGTCATGGCCAGTCTTCGTAGCGACCCCTACTGGTCAAGTGGGAAATTGCATTCCGTATCGTCACCACGACGGAGAACTATGAGGGCTCGAGGGGTCTCCGTAGTTACGCAGTCGGATTACGGATTATGCAGTCGGAGAAGTATAAACTAGGCTTTAGTGATTGCACAGGATCTTTAGTAAACAGTTGCACTTTATTTGATTTGCACATTGCATATATTGTCCTTTTAAATCGTAGCTGTGCTGGTAGGTTCTGTGATGGCCACATGGTTCCACCTGCAAAAGAGGGACATTAGATTTAATGTGCATTTATGTGGTTGGTTGGTGCTGGGATGACATGACTTGAGTTGTCTAGTATATGTTGAGCAATGGTGTGTGTGTTCATGTATTGGGAATGGTAAAGTGTGTGTGAAATGTACTCACTCCAGGGTGTTCGGGCAAAAGGCCTCCCCAGGAAACGGGCACCATATTTATAGTTCCGGGGGCAACCAAGTGATGATTAGTGGGAATGTTCGAGGTTTGAGTACCTTATTATTGTAATGAGCTGCAATTGTGGATGAGGTGTGTTTGTGAATAGGTGTGTGTGTGTGTGTGTGTGTGTGTGTGTGTGTGTGTGTGTGTGTGTATGTGGAAGGAAGACTGTGGGAATAGTTGTGAGAAAAGTGGATGTTTGTTGAAGGGAGACCATGTCAGCATGGGAAATGGGTTCTCCCTCATTAGATACACCCTATATAAAGCGCCATTTTGGGATCACTGGGGCTGGATGAGGTGAAGGGCGTTTGCCATGTTGTTTTTGAGATCAATTAAACTCATCTGTGACACTCGACAATCCTGCCTTGGTATTATTTGGCTGTACTGTCCAGGTGCAATTGTGGTCATCCTAACAATATACAGTATATATATACTTTTGTTTTACATTTTCTATGTATATGGTAGAGTAGCAAGGATAATATTATAAATGGAAGTTCATCATAGCACTTTACATCACAATCACTTATAATTTATTATTAGGATGTTTTAACCCAAACCAAATTTCAAAATAGGGCCAGATAAGACAATACTGCTGCTTTGTTTTTAATTTCATTTCCAATTGATTATCTCACTCATCTAAACCCTGTTACCTTTGTTGCATTTCATTGTTCGACTCCCCACCCTGCAGCAAACAGAGGACGTGTCGCCATCGGACAGCCAGCAGCAGACGCAGATTGCATCGGAAAGCAGCGACTGCAAGGCACAGCCCAAGAGACTCCACGTCTCCAACATCCCCTTCAGGTTCAGGGACCCTGATCTCAGGCAAATGTTTGGCGTAAGTAACCCCTGTCCCTCCCATACATTATCTCCCAGGTCCTCTCCAAAGCTTAATATACATGCTATTAAGCTTTGATAAGATACCTACATGAAGAAACATGTTTCCCTGAACTTCCCCTGGGGGATCAATGACGTTTTTTATCTATCTATCTATCTATCTATCTATCTATCTATCTATCTATCTATCTATCTATCTATCTATCTATCTAAGTACATGAAATAAATGTTACAAATAAAATGCATAAACTTGCTCTTCATGAAAGCCCCCACCAGTATCTTGTGATTGTCATGCTTTGCGTTGCCTACTACTCATAAGTTTGTCTTCCAGTGGCCACCTTACATGTTTCCATTCATTAATTACTTGTTTTCTTCTTTCCTTTCTTTTTTTGGTTACAGCAATTTGGCAAAATCTTAGATGTGGAAATAATTTTTAATGAGCGCGGCTCTAAGGTAAGCATCCTTCCTTTGACTCTAAACATAGCTTTCAATGTAATAATACAAATAATAATGCATGATAATAATATCAATACAAATAACAATAACAATTTGATTATCAAATCATTTGATTTGCAACTATTTAAAGGAAATGTAGCCATTGGCCAGACTTCCTTAGTAATTCTCTTGGACATTCACTGTCTGTCATACCACATTCGTGATGAGCCAAGAAGGTATTAGTGCCTTAGATAACTGCTAAGTTTTAAACTGGTTATATCCTTCTCGTTTCCAAAGTCAAGATTATTTTTTTATGCTCTGATGCATTCCTGAGTAATTATGGTTTTGCTATTGTTAATTCCTTGCCACAAGGCATATCCTTTCCGTTCCATTATTTTGGTAGATATCATTTTCCCTGGTATGACTCCATCAAGTCTTTTTACTTTTATTGCCATGTGATATGTGAGTTGCACAGTATATGTGTTTTATAACAATCTCTATTGTGTGCTGTTATCATTAAAAAATAAATAACAACTGATAAAAACATTTTATGGAGTAATTTTATTAACCCACATGGGCTGGATTTATGAGATAATCTGTAAGACATTCAGAAATGTTCACTTCTCAATTTCCAAGGCAGGAGAGTTATTTAGCAATTTTCTAAAAATATTCTCGTGAATTATAAATTTTAATTATGATACATAATCAGTGGTGGCCTAGTGGTCAAAAAGTTCTGATAACTAATTTGTAATGTTCTGGAAGAAGTTGTACCTGTCTTTGAATCTAACTTGATAAGAAGTCTCTCCATGATGTTTCCATGTGGTTAGGGCTTTGGCTTTGTAACTTTTGAGCACAGCCTGGATGCAGACAGGGCACGAGAGAAGCTGCATGCCACTGTGGTGGAGGGACGGAACATTGAGGTGTGTGTCTATTTAACCCATACCCCCCCCCCCCCCCCCCCCCCCGCCCAAACCTCACATCTGTTCTGTCCTTTCATTTTTCAGTTTGTGTGTGTGTGTGTGTGTGTGTGTGTGTGTGTGTGTGTGTGTGTGTGTGTGTGTGTGTGTGTGTGTGTGTGTGTGTGTGTGTTTACGGCATCAACAGCACACTTCAGTGACACCATGATCTTGAGACATCTCATGCTCAAACCTCGACCCACATCCCACTCAAACCAGGGCCTCGGAGAACAGTCAAAACTATTCCTCTCTGCTTCTGAATATTAACATTTAAAATAATTGTCTTGACTTCACTGTGAAATCACTTTTTTTTTTGTATTACCTCCAACTAAAATAGAATGTCGAGCATCTCCTTAACCTATTTCCCTCATAAGTAATTACAATTATTAAAAGTATGCTAATGACAAACAACAAAAGAGCAGATAAAATTAAAAACATTTCCTTTTTAAGGAAATACAAATATCCTTGGCCTTGCTAACCAAGCAGCCATTGTGTCCTTGTTGTTGGAATGTGAAACAAAAAATAGAATCTCAAATGGAGGGCTTTAGTATATGTCATAGGTTGACATCTACATCAGATTCTGAAGTGACTTTCCATAGGAAACTTATTTTTTTATTGAGAATAAGCAAAAAGCCTAATTTAATGAATGGTGCTGAATCTATGACCTCTTCAAACATATGAGCTCTATAAGTATATTTTGTTGATAAAGAGCTTGTTAGTAGAATGACTGTATACATCTCAAGTTAATTTTGGTCGCCTGAGTAAGATGCTGCTTATTCCTTTCTCATCCCCTATCCCTTTCAACCCATCCATCCAACAGTAGCTTGTATAGTGTCCCAACCCGTCCCACCTTCCCCACCCACTCGACACAGTTACCATGGTTACAGTAGGCAAACAAGTGGGCGAGGCCAAAAAAACATAAAGGTTTGGGAATGGTAAGTGTGAAGCAAGCCATTCTGCCAGAATTTTTTCCCCTCCTTTTTTTCCTCTCTCTCTCTGCCTCTCACCGGAACGTCTGCCAGGATGAAACGTTTGCCACATTTGATTGTTTGTGTTCCTTTATGGATTGTGGCTGGGTTCATGCTGTGTATGATTTTGTTTTATATACATATGCATTTTTGTTTCTCTCGTGCCGACGTGTGTCTGTTTGAGCCGACTGCTCTCGAGAGCTGAGAGAGTGTGATGGATTACTGACTGACATGAGATCCCAACCAGTTTATATCTCAGTGTTGGAAGTATGTGTCTGTCTGTCTGTTTGTTTCTTGTGGTTGTATTGTTTCTGTTCTTTCTTTGATTATTCTTCGAAGACTTTGCACCCTAATCTTTGACGTAACCCTCGTAAGCCCTTGGTTTGAAGCTGGAATGATTTGATTGGTTGATCAATTGAATTGAATGTCGTCTGATCTGGTTTCATTTTTTTGTGTTCTCTTCCATTCCTTTTTCTTCATCCCTTTTTTTTAAAATCGCACAACTCTTGTAACACATTGGAAAGGCTGATGATTTGAGTGTGAATGTAGATGTGGCTTGATCTTCAGACTGGACGTTGCATAATTTACATTGACGGTCCACTCTATTGGCGTTATTAACTCGGTATGTCCCTTTCCCATGTAAATCCTCCAAACCCAACACCCAAGGTGCATGCAACACATATCAGCATTTACCTTATTTTTCATCTTTCATTTGTTTTCTTTGTTCTAATGATTGTACTCTACTGTCACACACAGGGTAAAGGCATGCAGTTTTTAAACAATTAAAAACTAAAGTGCAAAGAAAAAAAGATGTTGCTTGGGGAATGTTTTGTCCTCTGTGGAAGTGTTTGCTGAATGCCTTTTCTAGAGAAACATACAAACTGTATGGATGTATTTGATTGCATAAAAATAAAATGTGCCATTGATATAATTGAAGCATTTGATTAGTGTCCTCCATCACTACAATACAAAGAAACATATATGCGTGCAACCTCACAAAGTGGTTCTTTTTACACAGGTAAACAATGCAACAGCCCGGGTCATGACCAACAAGAAGACAATAAACCCATATGCAAATGGTAAGATATACTAACTGTTTAGATTTTATTACGTTTATTATGTGTTATGTTTTGAGCTCAACCTTGTAGTACAAAATTCTTCTGTAATATCGTAAATGTTGTAAAACCCAATATACATGGCACATGGGTTTTAAAGTAGTGTGGAACAAAAATGATAAAATGTTAAGGTCATAGAATAGTCTCTCTCTCTCTCTCTCTCTCTCTCTCTCTCTCTCTCTCTCTCTCTCTCTCTCTCTCTCTCTCTCTCTCTCTCTCTCTCTCTCTTCCCCCCCAGGCTGGAAGCTGAACCCAGTTGTCTACAGTCCAGAGTTCTATGCAGGTAAAGACACATCGTAACATCGCCCGCTTTCTCGATTTATGTATATCCTTTTTCTTTCTTTTACTTCTACAACTCAGCCTTTTTTTAAAAGATGCAATTATCATTGAAATGACTGATTTTAAATTGGGAGTAATAATATAACAATAAGGGACTTGATGTGTTCTCACTGTTGACCTTGACTGTTTTCATATACTGACCCTGAACCCACTCACTCCCACTTCATCACGACCATGAATGAAATGAAAAAGTGGTGAGATTAATATAAATATAAAGAAGTAAGAGGACAAGAGAGAAGAAAGCTAATTGTCCCTCTCTTTTCAAAGGACATTAAAAGAGTCTGAAATATCTTTTGTAAATTAAAATCAATAGTTTCAATTTCACCAGACATTTGTCATTTGTCTAATTCATCCACCCATGGTTGTTGTTACTAAATGTCCTCCCATCGATTTTCCCACCTTTCAAGGATCGAAAACAACATTAGGGTTGAACTCTAAATATTTAAATGTTTGAGTGTGTGTGTGTGTGTGTGTGTGTCTTTGTCTTTGTGTGTTTGTGTGTGGGCATGTATGGCTGCACAAACCATGTTTATTGCCGTCATTAATGAGCAGGGCATTGAATATGCTCTAATGGACAGCCTGGGTTGGCATTGTTGTAAGTCATTATAGCCCAGCTATAACGCTGTAGTCACCCTCTCAGTAAACCATTGACCGTGATGTTGGGGCCCCTTGGAATTAGAGACAAAGTACTGTATATATACATACAGTATAGCAGTATGTACAGTATAACAGTATGACAATATGATTGAAACAGAGTCATCTATCAGTCAATTAGAGGTTATCTCAAAGCCAACCTCACTCTCACTGAACTTATTGAGATAAAGAAAATTTAAAGAAAGGAACAATTACCACACACACCTTTATCATATCGGGCCACCTTTAAGAAAGTCAAAGCTCTTCCCTATTAAATGATTTAATCCTGTCAATGATTAATTAAATGTATTAGGATTTGGCTGAAAATATGCATATGTATGTTTGGATCGTTTGCTTCGATCTCCATCTCTACCTTTGCCAGCACTCTGTTTGAATGAAACTCTGCAGCCACCATCTCCCTCTGCTGCCTCCATCCACCAAAGAGACACATGGGGAGTTAATGGCAGCAGCACAGTTACAGCTCTTGCCCCATTTCTCTTCTGTGTGTCTCTGGTGGTCTTTATTTCACATGACACATCTGAGTTGGTTGAATGCATAATCTGTTCAAAGACTAATACAAACAGTAGAATCAAAGCACATTGTCTTCACTATTACTGATTGGCTCAAATGAATGCCAGGTGATTGTTGTGTTTTTTGTGGCACCAATTTCAGCCATTCAAAAAAGAAAATTCCAATAACTATAAAAGTAGATAAATTAAATTGTCAAGAGGATTGTGTTGCTTTGTTACATAGATGCTGCCTAAAGCTGCTTTGAAACTCTTTTAAAAGTACATTTCACTACTAAAGTTGTAAGCTGATATTTAATGTTATAGTAAACGGACTATGCACACATCAAGTATATGTATATATTATCTTTTAAGTCATATAACTTGGACTCAAAAGAGAAATATGCTAGAATTGATTAGCACAATTCTGTATATTTTCAGCTGTAGCCTAATATGGGCTCAGATTAATGATATAGAAATAGAAATACTTCATCAGTATTATAAAGGTCAACACATGTAATACATTTTGATGTATTTATGAAGTCTAAAGATGTACTTTTCTGTGCATTATAGAATATGCTAGCATCAACTAGTGTAACAGTTTATTAGAGCCTTTAATAGTTTAAGGGGAACAAACTAAAATTTGTCAGTAGCATTTCAATGAAGCCTAATACCCCCCCCCCCCCCCCCCCACACACACACACACACACACACACACACACACGACACAACCACCCTCGTTCCTTCTCCCTCTGTCCCCAGTACCAGGCTTCCCCTTCCCAGCAGCCACTGCGGCGGCAGCGTACAGAGGCGCCCACTTGCGGGGCAGAGGGCGCACTGTCTACAACGCGTTCAGAGCAGCGGCTCCACCCCCACACATCCCAGCCTACGGAGGGTGATTACCTTTCCCTGTTGTCCGGCTCTCAACTCTCTAGTCTTTTGTTTGTGTGTGTGTGTGGACAGCCAGTCTTCGGTTGTACATGCATTTAGTTGTTGTTGTTGGTCTGTCATTGTTTTTTTTTTACTGCATCTCGGTATGGCACCAACAGTTTTTGTTCGCCTTTAAAGATCAGTGTAAGATCAGATTTTTCTACATTTGAGCAAATGGCTGCTAATGAGGATAGGTGGTAATTATTAATGTAAGATGTAGACATTTTGAGCCCCACCTACTTTCACACTCTCACACGCACGCACGCACGTGCACACACACACATGCACAAACACACACACACACACACACACACAGAAACTGGGGTCACTGCCTGTCCATGATATTGCTACTTGGAAGCATCACTGGTGTTGGGGTGAAGCATAGGCCTGACAAAAGAGATGCACAGCACAGGTTGTATTTTCATCAATGTTGCTGCAGAGCTTGTTTGCCCCTGTGATGGTCAAACGGTGCATTGCTAATGCAGACGGTGATTTATTTTTATTGGAAACGTCCATCTCAAGGGGTGAGAAGACAACTCTGAAATGAAATTCCAGTAACAGAGCTCTGAGCTCATGATGGGGGAAGCATTGCCACACACCCATACCCACACACCCGGCTTTGTGCATTGCACGTGTGTGTGTGTGTGTGTGACAGCAATTGAAGGCTGGTTGTACTGCTACCATTTAATGTCTTACCTTATTGCAGACATAAAACTGATATTGTACAGTCATCAATCCCATGTAACCACATTCTGCTCACACACTCCGCTACCTTTAATGGCTTAAGCACTGGAGTGAGTCTATCCAGGGACCTTGACCTTTGACATGGTATGACTTATCAAAGATGGCACCATGGCTCCAAAACCAGTCCCATAACTGGCAAAATCAGAAGGCTGCACAGACTGTGATGTATTATCTATCCCCACCTCTCATGGACGTGTTGACAAGCAGAAGGCTGCTGTCCTCCTCCTAGCTTAGTGTGGAGCTTTCCCACAGCAAGACACCTCACTGTAACTGCTCAACGGGTTGGCTGCTGACACCGCTGCCGCACTGTCAATGTGAGGCAATCACTTTAACTTGTCTTGAGTGGCCACAGTCCTGAAAATGCTGTATAAATGCAGGCCATTTACCATTTACCTCTATCCTTAAAGAGTAACCAAACAGTAAACTCAGAGTGCATGGGGACACACCATCAAGCACAGGCTTGTTGCCATTTCTGGTTTCGATGATAATGATGAGATGAGGCGAGTCACATCACATCACTTGGCACCAATCAGTGCCAAGTCAATGGTACTGATTGGTGCCACCAATTCTGTGGGCCCACCACTCACAGGAAGAACCGTTGGGGTCGGGTGCATTGCCAGATGGGTGGCAGTGAAGGTCAGGGACCTCGACGGACCAGACCTGGGCAGCAAAGGCTGGCTCTGGGGACGTGGAACGTCACCTCTCTGTGGGGGAAAGAGCCGGAGGTGGTGCGGGAGGCGGAGCGCTACCAGTTAGATCTGGTGGGGCTCTCCTCTACGCACAGTCTCGGTTCTGGAACCGTACTCCTGGATAGGGGTTGGACGCTATTCTTCTCTGGAGTTGCCCAAGGTGCGAGGCGCCGGACGGGTGTGGGGATACTCACAAGCCCCCGGCTGAGCGCTGCTATGTTGGAGTTTACCCCGGTGGACGAGAGGGTCGCCTCCCTACGCCTACGGGTTATGGGGGGGAAAACTCTGACTGTTGTTTGTGTGTATGCACCGAACAGCAGCTCGGAGTATCCGGCCTTCTTGGAGACCCTGAATGGAGTCCTGCAGGGGGCTCCAGTAGGGGACTCCATAGTTCTGCTGGGGGACTTCAACGCACACGTGGGCAATGATGGAGACACCTGGAGAGGCGTGATTGGGAGGAACGGCCTCCCTGATCTAAACCCGAGTGGTCGTCTGTTATTGGACTTCTGTGCTAGTCATGGACTGTCCATAACAAACACCATGTTCGAACATAAGGTTGCTCATAAGTGTACATGGTACCAGAGTACCTTAGGTCAAAGGTCGATGATCGATTTTGTAATCGTATCATCAGATCTGAGGCCGCATGTTTCGGACACTCGGGTGAAGAGAGGGGCGGAGCTGTCAACCGATCACCATCTGGTGGTGAGTTGGGTCAGGGGGTGGGGGAAGACTCGGGACAGACCTGGTAAGCCCAAACGGGTAGTGCGGGTGAACTGGGAACGTCTGGAGGAGGCCCCTGTCCGAGAGACCTTCAACTCACACCTCCGGCGGAGCTTTTCTGGCATCCCTGTGGAGGTTGGGGACATTGAACCTGAGTGGTCGATGTTCAAAGCCTCCATTGCTGAAGCTGCAGTGGGAGGCTGCGGCCTCAAGGTCTTGGGTGCATCAAGGGGCGGTAACCCTCGAACACCGTGGTGGACAGCGGTGGTCAGGGAAGCCGTCTGACTGAAGAAGGAGTCCTTCCGGGATATGTTATCCCGGGGGACTCCGGAGGCAGTTGCAGTGTACCGAAGTGCCTGGAGGGCGGCGGCCTCTGCTGTGGCAGAGGCAAAGCAGCGGGTGTGGGAGGAGTTCGGAGAAGCCATGGAGAAGGACTTTCGGTCGGCGCCAAAGTGCTTCTGGCGTACTGTCCGACACCTCAGGAGGGGGAAACGGGGAACCATCCAAGCTGTTTACAGCAAGGATGGAACGCTGTTGACCTCAACTGAGGAGGTAATCGGGCGGTGGAAGGAGCATTTTGAGGAACTCCTGAACCCGACTAACGCGCCCTCTTTGGTAGAGGCAGAGCTGGAAGCTGATGGGGGATCGTCGTCAATCTCCCTGGTGGAAGTCACTGAGGTAGTCAAACAACTCCGCAGTGGCAAAGCCCCGGGGGTTGATGAGATCCGTCCAGAAATGTTGAAGGCTTTGGGTGTGGAGGGCCTGTCGTGGATGACACGGCTCTTCAACATCGCGTGGAGGTCGGGAACAGTGCCGAGGGAGTGGCAGACGGGGGTGGTGGTCCCCCTGTTCAAAAAGGGGGACCAGAGAGTGTGTGCCAATTACAGGGGCATCACACTTCTCAGCCTCCCTGGTAAAGTCTACTCCAAGGTGCTGGAAAGGAGGGTTCGGCCGATAGTCGAACCTCAGATTGAGGAGGAACAATGCGGATTCCGCTCTGGTCGTGGAACAACGGACCAGCTCTTCACTCTTGCAAGAATCCTGGAGGGGGCCTGGGAGTATGCCCATCCGGTCTACATGTGTTTTGTAGATCTGGAGAAGGCGTATGACCGGGTTCCCCGGGAGATATTGTGGGAGGTGCTACGGGAGTATGGAGTGAGGCGGGCACTTCTCAGGGCCATCCAATCTCTGTACACCCAAAGCGAGAGTTGTGTCCGGGTTCTCGGCAGTAAGTCGGACTCGTTTCCGGTGGGGGTTGGCCTCCGCCAGGGCTGCGCCTTGTCACCAATCTTGTTTGTGGTTTTCATGGACAGGATATCGAGGCGTAGTCGGGGGGAGGAGAGGTTGCAGGTCGGTGGGCTAGGGATCTCATCGCTGCTTTTTGCAGATGATGTGGTCCTGATGGCATCATCGGCCTCTGACCTTCAGCACTCACTGGATCGGTTCGCAGCCGAGTGTGAAGCGGTTGGAATGAGGATCAGCACCTCTAAATCTGAGGCCATGGCTCTCAGCAGGAAACCGGTGGATTGCCTACTCCGGGTAGGGAATGAGTCCTTACCCCAAGTGAAGGAGTTTAAGTACCTCGGGGTCTTGTTCACGAGTGAGGGGAGGATGGAGCAGGAGATGGGCAGGAGAATCGGAGCAGCGGGGGCGGTTTTGCATTCGCTCTACCGCACCGTTGTGACGAAGAGGGAGCTGAGCCAGAAGGCGAAGCTCTCGATCTTCCGGTCTATCTTTGTTCCTACTCTCACCTATGGTCATGAAGGTTGGGTCATGACCGAAAGAACGAGATCGCGGGTACAAGCGGCCGAAATGGGTTTTCTCAGGAGGGTGGCGGGCATCTCCCTTAGAGATAGGGTGAGGAGCTCAGTCATCCGGGAGAGACTCGGAGTAGAGCCGCTGCTCCTTTGCGTGGAAAGGAGCCAGTTGAGGTGGTTCGGGCATCTGATAAGGATGCCCCCCGGGCGCCTCCCTATGGAGGTGTTCCGGGCACAACCAGCTGGGAGGAGACCACGGGGAAGACCCAGAACGAGGTGGAGAGATTATATTTCCACACTGGCCTGGGAACGCCTCGGGATCCCCCAGTCAGAGCTGGCTGATGTGGCCCGGGAAAGGGAAGTGTGGGGTTCCTTGCTCGAACTGTTGCCCCCGCGACCCGACCCCGGATAAGCGGTAGAAAGTGAGTGAGTGAGTGAGGTGCCACCAAGGCAGTCAATCCAAAAAATACATCTTTAATAAGTTAGAAAATCATGAGGTAACCAGATGGTAGGCTAAGGAAATGCCAGCCTCGTGCCACCCAGTCATGATGAACAAACAACAACTCCAGTTTCAGTGACAATGTTTATATGAGACAGTTCATCAAAATATTCTAAATGTCGATGTATTACCTAGATAACCAGATATACTATTTGGGTTGAGATTTTGGCACTGTTTTTCCATAGTTAAACATAATTAAAATAGTTATTATTATTATTATTATTATTATTATTATTATTATTATTATTATTATTACTAACTAGAACATACATTTCCTGAAGAAAATTTGAAGAGGGCTGGCTGACCGCAACCGGATGTGTTTTTTCTCCAAACTGCCACTATTTTCTGAGGAAAGCAGGACCGACTTCAAATGGCTCTACCTCAAAAAGTTTACATATCACAGCTTATATATCTACACCATAGGAATCCAGGGAAACAGCTGAACAGTTTGATTTATAATATGCTGATAATAATAATCATAATAATAATGTTAATATGTTCTGTGTAGCTTACAAATTGTAGGAGTATCGACGTTATAAAACGGGTATGAATTTGAAATGACCAACTGGACCTAGAGTGGAGCGCCCATGTGTGTGTATTGGACGAGTGAGTGTCAAACAAACATTAATAATTCAAAAACTATACATGATATTGCTTAGTTATTTGAATGTGAGTGACAGCATGAAAATATTTAACTGGCAGAGCAACTCAACTGTTTCTTTGCCCGCTTTGAGGTGAGCACCACCAATGTCGGGGATGTCACACCCTCTCCTGTCTGCAACAACAGTCATACGCTCACTGTGCAGGAGCATGAGGAGAGGCGGATGCTCAGTGGAGTAAATCCCAGGAAAGCTGCCGGTCCAGACGGGGTCACAGGGTGGCTACTGTAAGTCTGTGCGTCAAAGCTCTCAGCCATCTCCACAAGACTCTTCAACCGGTCCCTGTCCAAAGCCATCGTTCCGCCGTGCCTCAAATCTGCTACATCTGCTAATTCCCCTACCCAAAAAAACTACCATAAGCAGCTTGAATGACTACCGCCCAGTGGCACTCACACCAAGTGATCACCAAGTGCTTTGAGCGGCTGATCCAGCAGCACATCCTAGCCAGCCTCCCACCCACCTTTGATCCACACCAGTTTGCATACAGAGCAAGAAGTTCTACAGAGGATGCCATCAGCACTGCTCTCCACAGTGCACTGTCCCACCTTGAACACCAGGGGAGCTATGTGAAGACGCTCTTCGTAGACTTCAGCTCTGCATTTTACACCATAATTCCGGGGCGACTTGTCACCAAACTCACCAACCTGGGACTCTCCTCATCCATCTGCCAATGGATTATGGACTGCTGTATTCTCTCTACACTTATGACTGCACCCCCACCCACCCTACCAACACCATTGTCAAGTATGCGGACGACACAACCATCGTTGGTCTCATCTCAGGGGGAGACGAGGCCGCGTATCAGGAGGAAGTCTGCAGACTGGTGGGGTGGTGTAAGATCAACAATCTCATCCTCAACACTTCCAAAACAAAAGAAATTATCATGGACTTTCGAAGGAAAAAGACATAGAGCCGCTCCACATTAACGGGGAATGTGTGGAGAGGGTTCCTGTCTTCAAGTTCCTGGAAACACACATTACAGAGAACCTCTCTTGGACTACCAACACCCACCACATAGTCAAGAAGGCCCAGCAGTGACTCCACTTCCTGAGAATACTACAGGAAACACCACCTGGAGGAGAAACTGCTGGTGTCCTTCTACCGCTGTTCCATTGAAAGCGCGCTGGCCGACTGCATTTCCACCTGGTATACCAGCTGCTCAGCAGCGGACAAAAAGGCCTTACAAAGGATTATCAATACCGCCCAAAACATCACCGGCTGTGCCCTGCCTTCCCTGCAGGACATCTTCAGTTCCCACTGTCTCACCAGATCTGCAAACATTTTGAAAGACCTCTCACACCCCGGTCATTATACGTTTGAACTGCAGCCTTCCTGCAAATGTTTCATGTCCATCAAATCACACACAAACGGATTCAGAAACAGTTTTTACCCCCACTGCAATACAGACACTGAACACTTCCAGTCACCCTCACACACGGTCACTTAGAGACTGAGCCCCTCTGAGTGCGGGACTGTATGCACTTTATGCACTTTTCCCATTCTACCTCACTGTCACTTTGGATGTGAATGTATGTGGGGATAATGGGAGGGTAGAGAGGGGGGCTGTCTGTGAATAGCTGGACATGTATGTTTTGTATTCTTATATTATTTTAGAACTTTATTTTTTTAATGTATAAGCACCAAGAGGACTGCCATCCAATTTCGTTGTATTCTGTGCAATGACAATAAAGAATTCTTTTCTATTCTCTATTAACCTTTTGATGTATAAATTATGTGAAAAAGAAATGTGAAAATTGTAGGAGTGGTGGCAGTTTACAAAATGTGTGGATATTTTATAAATCACCAACTGCCATCACTCTACCAACTGAATATTCCACCATTCATTTCAATGGAACAAAAACTATCTTAAAAACTATAACAACTATAAAAAATTAAAATAGACCCGGCCGATTCCATTTCCTAGCTGAATGTTTAGTGTAAATAGTGAAATAGTGGGAATAACAATAGTGTGCTAGCTAAAGGCTAGCACACTAATAATAATAAATAGTTAAACTTAAGATGGCAGTCAGCTTACAAAAGTATGATCGTGTCTAATAATGCTTTATTTATTTATTTATTTATTTAATTATTTCACATTTGTGCAGATTGTCCAGAAAGCAGACTTCACCAGTACAGCAAGCTATATTCATACTGCAAAGTGAACAGCAAATATAGATATAATACATCCAATATGAATATGATTTTAAAGGCTGTGTTTGATATGTGTACATAATGATGTTTGCATGATTTTGTTAAACTCATCATGTGCTTCATATACTGACAAGATAACACTAGCTGTAGTCACACTAGTTTGGCCTTCACAACATGGACGTAGCTCTGTTCCTCTTCCCATGTTGCCCATAACCATTAGGCCTGTACAATATTTACCTTGCTCTGCACCTCTTGTGTACCACATTGTCTTTTCCTTTCTGAACTTGGACTAACGTCTCTGTACTCCTTAGGCAGAGGTTGGTAGCTAGTACAGCTATCCTGCATGTGAATATGCACTAATATCAATGTTTTGTTTTGTTTTTTTGTTTTTTTACTTGTTTTATTTGTTTGTCTGGTGTTTGTGTTTGCATCCTCTGCAGTGTTGTTTACCAGGATGGATTTTATGGTGCAGATATTTATGTAAGTATTTATGACTGGTATGACTCTGCATGCTGCACCGCCAACCGTATGCTACCTTTTTTTTTTTATAAATCAAAACAAATAAGAAGTTGCAGCTGACACATCTAAAACCAAAGCGCCTGGGAAACAAGCTCAACGATAGTTAGTTATGTCACACACTGTTGCTCATCATGTACCAAATGGGTGATCAAAAGCAAACATCAACAATAGGAGGTGCAAAATCCAAGGGTGGCCAATTTCAAAATGTGTGCAACGTAAACTAACATTAGCAGCTGCAGCTGTTAATCACAATAGTGTTCATCAGTCAACAGTAGGAACACACAACGCATCCACATGCACAGATGCTGTCATGCACACACAAACAAAAACACCCAAGGATGAACCTCCAGAGAGACAACAGCTAATGATTGGAAGTGACTAATGTGTGTAGAGAGGTGGCGGGTCAGTACGCACTAACACCCGCTCCCTGGCCTTGTCATTACCCCCAGTGCCACCACCACCACTAGAATTGATTGCCACAATGTGATGATATCATTTAATACTCATTAGTGGTTCAACCGGGGGAGGTTGGGTGTGGGTGGCTGTGGGGTCGCAGTATTCATGTTTATTACAAAAAGTGTAGCTCTGGCAAATGGATTTGTTCAGGCAATTTTGGGCCAAATGGCAGATGTGATAAGTAGACGATAATGAAGTGTTGGCAGAGCGGATCAGCAGTGGGGATGAAGGATGTTATGTTGTGTTAACCCATGCACTTGGAGGCATGCATTCTGACACACATGCACACAAAATCATTACGTAAAAGTGTTCAAGCCCAAGACGCACACACAGGCCAAATAGACTTTTTATATAGTTTCTACGTCCTGTTCTTTTACATTACCTCATCAAAGGTTTTCCCTTTCAAACTGTATACCTGGAATGAATGGCATTATCAGTGGTTTTCAGCCTCATAGCAATGGTTTAGTAGCATCCCACTGGTAACTACCACTGGTAGTTACCAGTGGGCTCAGAGGCCATTATCATCGGTTCATAAAGATGGCCCACGATTACGAGCCATCGCAAGCAACAGTGTGGTTTGTTAAAATGCAAACTTACTATGTGGTCAAAAGAATTAGAGGGATTTCATACACCTGTTCTGATGTATTGTCGAACGCTGATCTAACAGAACGCTCTTACTCAGACTGATACGAAATCAAGGGACAAAAACACACAATCATTAATGCAGCGACATATATATATATGCATATATATATAAAAATTGCTTCTTATTCTTTCAGACCACATTATACATAAATACATAACTCCTTGTGCTGCCCAGTAAGTGTCATCTATAAAAGTCAGTCTTCTGAGCGTACTTGTAGATAAAGTAGGCCCCAGTAGCCCATAGCTATTAGGTTGATTACCACTGATAATGCAATTCATTCAATTGAGTCCTACCTTGTGAAAAAGGTGCTAAATGTGTGTGTGTGTGTCTGTCGGTGAACCATGAAACCAATGAGTCACAACCTAAAATTATGTATTATTCTATTAACACATGCAAATTGGCATTAGCTGACTTTAAATGTTACTTGTTGGTAACATTGTTTTAGTTGAACAAAATATCTGATCTATAGTGGTTGGTGACGACGAGTAACTCTTGACTCTGTACATGTTGAACTTGCATACGTTTTTGTAACATGTTTGAGTCGCCATGATCCAGTGATTTCAGTAAACACCATGTGTGGAAGTGGAATCATTGCTGCATTGCCAGTCACAACACATGGCCATCACACGAGTGTGTGTGTGTGCACCCATGCGTGTTTATCCACATATCTGTGTATCTGTGTGTTTGTGCACAGATAGTGTGTGTGTGTGTGTGTGTGTCCTCCCACTAGACAGCAGGGTGCTGACACAACGCTGTGTTGCAGCTCCTGCTGGTTGCAGGGCATCAGTGCAGACCAGATTAGCCTTCGTCTGCGTCAGCCAATACATGCTTCTGGACACATATTTTACATTGCATTACAACTAATACAAATTCCAATCACAGTTTGACTGTTGTCAGTACCATTGTAATGACACTGTTTGATAACATATTACAATTATTCCGTCGCAATGGTAGCTCCATTCATGTGCATCACTATAATATAGAGTTGTCTGCATTTATGAAACTAATAGTACTTCAGATGTTTTGTATTGTGTTTTGAATTCAAATAAAAAATGTCATATCATCATGACATTTTTGTCATCGAAAGACATCACATCATTCCAAAATGATTAGAAAACGACAAAAATCTATATTATATGATATACATATATGATATTTGGAAATTGGATGTTTTAGTTTATTGATGACTACTAACTGGCTCTTTTGTATGTTGTTTCTCTATGTCTTTGCTGTGTGTATACATGCATCCATATTAACGTATGTCACTGCATGTGCACACGTTTTCCTCTAGGGTGGTTACACTGCCTACAGATATGCCCAGCCTACTGCTGCCACAGCTGCTGCATACAGTGACAGGTAAGTTCTCTCTCTCTCTCTCTCTGACACACCGGGCTGTCTGACAATGTCAGGCCGTCACCTGTGGCCCTAGTTCAATTAATCCAAATCACTTGGATTGGCTGTTCAGCATAAATCAATGCAGAAAAAGAGTAACGTAACAAAGCAGCAAACTACTTTGTCAAGAAGGCACGTGTTGTAATGGTGATAATGGTATACAGTATATTGGCTGTCTGAGGTCTTCCAGTGTCCCTTTTTGAAAGCCGTATTCAGACGACCACCTGGGCTGGTAGGGAGCTTTACATATTTCATATTTCCTCTCACAGAAGGTAGCGGCAGTTGGCCGCTGGCTGTAGTCTTTGCAGTGTGTTCCAGTGCAACGTTTTGGCCGAGACACAGGCAACATGACACAACAGTGTTTGTCGGTGCTTATTCTCTGGTTTGGTGTGTGAGGGCCTTTACATTGAAAGTGCAGCTGAATTCATCGTCATATAAACTAGACAGAACAGCAAAAATGCTCTGATTGATTTATTTAAAGGAACTGCTATCCAAGTGTCCCTCAGCCTATCTCCATGAATTATTCCTGAGTGGTATTCACCTCCTCTTGAGAATGTACTGCTCACTGCTTCACTTCTATGAACTTATCCCTCCCCGCCTCACACTATCCCCATCATAGAAATAAATAGATAAACAAGTGATCTTTTCTTTCAATGTCTTTTAATTCGATTACAAGCCAGTCACAGCTTCCAGGGGACAAATGATCAGGGGACAAAAGGCAAATGAAAAGGGATTGAAGCCACACCAGTCTATTCTAGCACAGTGACATTCAGCCAATGAAGACAAATTGACATTTCATTGTCTTGAACTAACCCTACCCCACCGCCAATTCCTTAATAACACAATTATTAATAACACTATGAATCATTTCAGTTAAATTTGTAAGCACTGGCGTGTAATATGGCGGTGTAATTGCACATAATTTGTAAAACTTTGTCTTACTTGATTCATTATTCATCCCCCCACCCAACTCAAGTCAGCTCTTTCAAAGTGTGTTCGGAATTAACTACTTTTGCAGCAACACAGGGTTAGATATGACTTAGCTATTACTCCAGGTCTAATTAAAAGATAGTGTAAGACATGTTACCCCAATCAATTTCAATGTCCTTTTTTAAAATGGCCCCAAAAATAGTATGTTTTCCAATCAAAACCATATAATAACAGATGTATTAGGTGAATACATTTTAATTGAAGACAATATCATCTACAAAGGTGAAGCAGAATTGGTCAGATGATGAAAATAAGGCAGAATGTATATCAATGTTGCCATGCTTGCAGCGTTTTGTATCATGTATCATGCATGTCATTAAGGCAGTAATGATCATTAACAATTACATTGACATTTACATTTAGGGCATTTAGCGCTTTTATCCAAAGCGACTTACAAACAGTACATTTGTCAAAGAAGGTGAAACATTTCATTGCTGCTAATACAGTAAGAAAGTCACCAGAACAACTTTCAAGCATTTCAATTGCTAGGTTAACCACTGGTAGTATACAACATCTCTGACTAAGTGACAAGTTAGAAAGAGCGATGACAAAGTGCCAAGATGTACATCAAATAAGAGCATGAGGGTAGGGTAGGTTTTTTTTTTTTTTTTTTAATAATAGATGGATGAATAGAGGATGGATGTTATGCAGGGTTCAGGTGAACTCTGAACAAGTGAGTCTTGAGTCTCTTCTGGAAGATGGGGAGTGACTCCGCTGTCCTGACATTGGCAGGGAGCTTGTTCCACCACTGTGGTGCCAAAACGGAGAAGAGTTGTGATTTCCCCATCCCACCTTTTCCTCCTTTTAGTGATGGAGGTACCAGTCGACCAGCTGAGGTAGTTGAGCGGAGTGCTTGAGCAGGGGCGTGGGGTTTCACTTAACTAACAGCAGGTCAATTTTAATTAACCTATGTGAATTTAGTAATTACCATTGTTATACAGCATTAGTAGGCCCTATATGGATTTAGGATTGTGGTTAGTGGCTCGGGCATCTAGTGAGGATGCCTCCCGGACGCCTCCCTGGGGAGGTGTTCCGGGCACGTCCCTCCGGGAGGAGGCCCCGGGGAAGACCCAGGACACGCTGGAGGGACTATGTCTCTCGGCTGGCCTGGGAACGCCTCGGGATCCCCCCGGAAGAGCTGGACGAAGTGGCTGGGGAGAGGGAAGTCTGGGCTTCCCTCCTCAGGCTGCTGCCCCCGCGACCCGACTCCGGATAAGCAGAGGATAATGGATGGATGGATGGGTTAGTGGTTTCGGGTTAGGTTTTTTAACACTAACACTATTAAACAATATATACATTATTCCCTTTTTTTTTTAAAGAACACCATTGATTACTAGACATTAACAACAATTTCCTATTCATTTTGGCATTTATTTTCTAATATGTACTTAAAGTTAATTGCAATTTGTCACTGGCTGTCATGTCAGGCTTCCCTTTATCTCACCAGTGTGTTATTTTCCTATGAAAATTGTAAATTAAAAAATGTAATCAATCAAAAATGTATTAAAGTAAAGTGATGTATAAAAGGCATTGTGAAAGATAGACAAATCTAGACGTTAGGCAGTATGCTATGATACAGTATGCCACCAAATTTTATCCGCAGCATTAGAAAGCTGGTGACTCGGCTGGAAGAGCTAGCCTGGCATAGCTCGTCAGTGGTGCATTCTAGAACATGGCAGTTTTTCAATGATGAATTCCTGTCATGTACCCCTCACAAACTGAAAAATTGGCACAGTTTCACCCAATACTTGAACATTGAACATTTCGGTTTGCAGTTATCGCTGAAACTAGCAAGTTCATGCCCAAAGAAGAGCTGCATTGGCCATATCTGGGCTCGCTGCAGCCAGAACAGACCAAATTGTCCAGGTTAATAGTGACTACTAGGCCATTTCCACTTTGATGAGGCCTACACGGAGATTATGGCCTTGCCCCAAGCCCTCAAAGTGGAAGTGCATTCTGCATTCCTGAGGATGCTGTGTGTCCACTTACTAAATTAGGAACACAACAGTTGTTATCATCTGAGAATGAAACTAATAGCTGACAGTTGGCAACAGTACTCTGAAGAAATACATTCCCATTGTAACTACTGCAGCAATATCTTCATGTGATGTAGTAACATCCACAGAAATCGAGTTTAGATTCGGCAAAATGAGATGCCACACAAAGAGGTAAAATATAACCTTTGATGTGTGGTTCATCACCAATAAGCATATCTCAACAATGTGTTTTAGCCTGTATTATCCCTTGTATCATGACATTTCTGCCCCTCCTTCTTTGGGGATAAGAAGTTGTAGAGAGTGGGGTTAAGATTGTCCCAAATAGACAACAATGCACTTAAACTGTTGATGATCCCGATCTTTCTAATACATATCTGAAGCTCATCTTGTCAGAGAGACCCCTGCACCCCAGGAAGGGAAGTCAACGCAGCATTACATTTATGTTTACATTTACACATTTAGCAGACGCTTTTGCCCAAAGCAACTTAAAATTTGCAGGGAGCAGATATGTTCAGCGCCCGGGGAGCAATTTGGGGTTCAGTGTCTTCCTCAAAGACACTACAACATGTGGAGGTGGGGTTTGAACTGCCAACCCTCCGATTAGCGGACGACCCACTCTATCCACTGAGCCACTGGCGCCCCATTACATCATTACAGCATCATGTCATGTGACATTAAATATCATCTCAAGCAGGACATGGTCTGGGTCAGGGGGATTGCTCTTAGGGTCCTGTGATCTTCTTGTTTCTCTTCCTTTCTTAATGCAGCCATCTGTTCAAAGCTACTCTTGCATCCGTTGTAGGTCAAACTGGAGTTCTAAAGGGTTAGCCATAGCAAACACTAACAGATGTTTCAATGAGTCCTCGGGGGTTTCTGGCAGCCCAGCTTTCTGTAGCAATCGTACATACAAGGAGCAAGGCATGGGCAAAACATTGCAAGCTGCTATTAGTGCTTTTTCTTAATAATAGACTGAATGCTTTAATAATGTCTATAATGAATGTCTCAGTTGTATATTGTTACATTTTCAAAGACACACAAACACTAACACACACACACACACACACACACACACACACACACACACACACACACACACACACATACATTTCATCACATATTCATCAGCACAAACAGACATAATACACCCACACAGTGGTAAAATAGTCACCATGGACTTTTGGACTGTGTGAGGGCTTTTCTGTCTCTGCAATAGTTTCTCTGCACAATACGATCAGCTTCCTAGCCCATAGGTTAAGTATTAGTGACATTGGAAGGTTTGTAAACATATTTAGTGATATTTGCAATATATTCACTCCATATGTAGGCCACTCCAAATTCATTCTGTGGTCACCGCCTTGCTGTGTGTTTGTGTGTATACTGTATGTACCTGTGTTTGTGTGTGTGTGTGTGTGTGTGTGTATACAGTATGCACCTGTGTGTGTGTGTGTGTGTGTGTGTGTGTGTGTGTGTGTGTGTGTGTGTACATACACAGACAGTCATTACGGGTTAGACTCTGCATAGAGAGATAAGACAGGTCAAATGTAGCCAAGGAGGTTGTGGTGGAGGGGGGAATTGGACTGTACAGTGAATAACAATGTCCGAAACTAATCGGGATTAACTTCTAATCGCTTCAGCCACTGGGCCTCTATGCAAATCAGCTCGTTTATAGGCGCAATGCCCCAGCCTCTCTGATTGGCTGTTATCAAAGTTGCTAGGGGGTTGGGGGAAGATTAGTTTAATTCTATGTAGGCCTCAATGAGGTAAACACTTGGAAATAGAACCCCAGCATGTTGGTCTCTGTATCCACTATCCTTTGGGAATTTCACTAATCTGTATTTCTGTCACAAAACATATTTTTCCTTCTCTTTCTTTCACCTTTTTGGTTATTTAAACATCCACTATACTTTCACTGTATTTTCACCACTGCTTGATTGTATATTACTTTTCTCTGCATCTTGATACATTTAGCTAGACAAGAAACATTATTTTTTTGGTATTATTTAGTTGTAATCTATTAGTTGTATGTGTTTGACTTGTGTTGTGTGTATCAAACCAAATATGACCTGTGCTGGAGGCCTGTGCTTCTAATGCCTGCTTCCTTTATTCTCTTCTTATTTCTTTTCTATGACTTTCGTCAGCCATCTCATTGCTGTGCACTACTTTTGCATTAGTCTAGAATGTTAACACATTCACTAACTTAGTTGTCATTGGCCAGTGAGCCCAGTCCCGGATCAAGCACCAAGCACACTCTCATGTGAACCTGAATTGCAGGCACACAGAGGGGGCTGGTAAAGTGACAGACAGGGCTGGTAAAAATGTAAGGGATTTTTAGACGGCCCACCGAATTACTCTAGTGCTTTACAGATATTTTTCCTAAAAAATAAACGCAAATAAATGTGTAGGCAGGATTAAGTGAATGTAAGGCAACGTAAACTAAGTAAGTAAACATCATATCAATGTCTGCAATATTGGGCCCTATCCAACATGGCATCTTCCTTTGTCCCCTTTGTTGTTTCGATAGTTACGGACGAGTATATGCTGCCGACCCATACAGCCACACACTTGCACCCGCAGCCGCATACAGCGTTGGTGCCATGGTAAGAGCTTGTTATCTTCTTTCATTAACCTATCGCTTTCTATCTATTTCTATCTACTGTATATCTATTCATTTATACCTATGTTTATCTATCTCCCTATTACTCCTCTTGGCTCTGCTCCTTCATGTTGATCATATTTTTTCTCTCTCTCCCTCACACACACACACACACACACTTCCCATGCACAACGTTGATATGCATGGGCCCATTTTCCCCTACTTTTTTCCCTCTCATGGCGCTTGACATCTCCTCAATTAAATGTAATTGAGTTTGTCTGCAGCGCTAACAGCAGTCCAAATGCCACATTCATCCCTGCTCCTGTTAAAAAGAGGGGGGAGGGGGGTGATGGATGTCTGCAAAGTGCTGTGTGCTGCCCAGAGTCTGTGGTTGGCTATTATATATCTCATTTAGTGGATATACCACCTCGGCTCCTCACGCTTCACTGTAATGAAATAATTAGTCATTTTGATAATTAAATTCCTCCACCTAAGTGGTGTGTGTGTGTGTGTGTGTGTGTGTGTGTGTGTGTGTGTGTGTGTGTGTGTGTGTGTGTGTGTGTGTGTGTGTGTGCTTGATGAGGGTTGTTATTGGTTTTTAGTGGCTGATAATGTAGAAGCCAAGCGAATGTTATGGACATTGAGAACAAACTGACTGCAACTTAAATTTTAGACATTAAGTATAGAATCTCAGCTGTAATGTAAAGCAAAGGAAAATTAATTAGAAGAGAATGTACTTAGTAGATACAATAGTAGAACATCATTTGTCATTATAGAACATTAAATAAGGGAATCGATAAATGAAGTAAACATTGTTTACTTAAACATGTTTTATCAGAGTTAAATCCCGACTTCCAAAATAATTGTATTATTACTTCAGAATAACTGAATAACTTCAGAAAATATAACCCTTAAACAATTGTAGATGAAAACTGATGCAGTGGCTTACATCGTAGTGCTATGGATTGATATTGGTCCATATTTCGACTCAGATGCACAAAGTTTAAAAATAAAGGATGCAGGATTACAGACTCAACACATTATTGTATGCATTTATTGGACATTTTGTAATACCATGTAATGTCACTCAAACATCAAACATTCTGGCTACTTTTACTGCACAACAAACCAACAAGCGACAATCGTTTTCCAGCTGCTCACTTGCCTAACAGCTACATTGCTTACTTTCAGACTTAACTTCCATTGTTGTCGAAAAACCTGTAAAAACAAGTCACAGAGCCATCCTGTTGCTTTGGCCAGCAGAATTCCTCCTAAAGATGAAGTCAACCATTATGAGTGCACCCTAAAACCTCTTTGCTAAGCAACAGCGGGGCAAAGGATACAAGCAAAAAACAAAACCTTAAAACGCATCTTTTAAAAAAGCTTTTTTCTAATTCTTATTTTATTTTTGCCAATCTTACTCTGTAGCACTTTGAGATTGTCAAAATGTAAAGTGCTTTACAAATAAAATTTATTATTATTATTATTATAAGCAACCCCCCTTAACTGTACCTGTACCTTCCTTAAACTAAAATCATCTTATTAAAAGATGTTTCCGGTCACTACATCATAGTGCTCAGCCCTGCTGCCCAAGATGACTCTGTGACGTCTTTCAATGTGTTTTTAGACAACAATGGACGTCAATGACATTGAAGGTAAAAACAACATGAAAATGACACATTTTCATTCACGTATATACAGCATGATTACTTTCTGCTAGTTATGCCTCATCTTTCGAAGTCATCTTCATACCTGTTTCCCTTGGTTTGTATTGACGTTGTTTCTCCCACTCAGCTGTTGGCATGTAGCCCTGGCATGACGCGCCTCGCTGCGCTTGCTGCATGACGGCCGTCCCGGTCATTTCACCTCCCGTTGTCACCGGACACAATGGTAATATAGTGTTAAAATGGAGACTCTGTTGTATTTGTGGGAACAAAAGGCTAACAAAATGTGTGTGTGTGTGTGTGTGTGTGTGTGTGTGTGTGTGTGTGTGTGTGTGTGTGTGTGTGTGTGTGCAGAATGCTTTCGCCCCGTTGACAGATGCCAAAGCGCGGAGTCACGCGGACGACGTGGGGCTGGTTCTGTCCTCCTTGCAGGCCAGCATATACCGGGGGGGTTACGGTCGCTTCGCACCCTACTAGCATGGCAAGCCTCTGCAAGCCTCCCGCCACTTCTGTACACTATCTTCCAACAGAGCCCAGAGAGACATGGTAGTCTGGTAGCGTGTGTGAGTGAGTAAATGACAAAACAAGCAAAGTAAAGAGCAAGAAAGAAAAATATTTCTGATGGCTGGGTATTGCAATACATGCAGTTGTGCATCTTTTCTGCACCCTGAAGAGAGGTTCAGAAAAACCTAAAGATTACAATGACAACTGATATTTTTCATCTTATACCTCAGATATTTTGTGCTGTGTATTTTGATATTGTGGGTTTTTAATTTCTAAGGTTTTAAAACATAGATTGTCGGCTGTAGAGATTTTTTCTGTGGTCTTATAGCGATGCTGAAAGGTTAGCAGTTCGAAAAAAAATGAAAATGTTAACAGATTTAAATTGTTCGGGCTTGTAAAGGACTCCTTAATCCAACCCTGTAACATAGATCATAGTCACCATTTTGGGGGGTAATCATGTTTTGTATAAGTGTTTAAATGACTTTACAAGTTAAGTTGTTGTTTTCTTAGTTGATTTGTGTTATCTTAGCTTTTTTGGTGCTTCCCATGTCAATTTAGATATTTTTGTATGGTTTGAGGTTCATGCGAGAAGGAGAATACGAATTATATATAGATATATAGATATCTAGATAGATAGATAGATAGATAGATAGATAGATAGGTTATAATTAACATTGAATTCAAGTTATTTTCTGAGCGTGCACATGATAAGGGACTAGTAGATTTTACGTCATCCAACACTAAAATAAAAAACAATTACAAAACCAAACATATTATTGTAAGTCCTGTTTCGTATTGGTTCAAATTACTGCCAGGGGATTTCATCTGCCATAGTGGGTACTGGGTATGGCATTGTTAATGCATGGCACCAATTTGAACAAAAATTAAAACTGCAATCAGAAAAATCATGCATTTCACCATAGTAGAAGTGCTGAGACTGTAGATTTAAGTGTTTAGTTGTTCTTTGGTGTAAGCAAAGAGCAGTCTTCAGCGACCTACATAGTCATGGTTGGTTTTATATTGTGTCACTCCAAGCCAAAGGTCCTACAGGACATCTCCGGGGTGTTGTGTGTATTGTCAAGGTTTTACATAGCTATGAATAATGTAAGAACAAAAAATAATGTATGGTTACGTCCACTTCGCTGTTCATTAATATAGTTGGTAGTCCAAACCCTGAACAGCGTTTGCCATCCAAAAGCATTTTTTTATATATATGAATAAATACAAATATAGTCATACATCTTCCAGTATATTGATTGGTAATAACTGATGACTTTTATATAATGGGACATAAACAAAATAGAAACATGCAAAATAGTGATTATTTCTGTTTTGATTGCTTTTTGATAATGAATGGATTATCATTTCCAATTAAGTTTGGGGAATGAAGGTATAACAAACCAATGGTGTATTATATTTCAACAGTGCAGTGAAGATGTTATCTAATATTAACTAAACAACAATATGTTTTAGATTTAGATAAGTAGAACCAATTGTTAGGGAGAGCTATCTCATTTTCTATCAAATCATATTCTGAATTTATATTATCTCTTTACAAGTCACAATGTAGATATACTAATTGTATTTTTGCCAATGATATTATTTCACAACCTGTATGTTTGGATCAAAGCCTGTGGGACATAACATCGCTCTATCTTCTACATTTCTACTTCTTATTTCTATTGTATTCCACATTATCTCGGATTCCTTTTCTCATATCACTACTGTGGCATATTTTTTATTATTAATATGATTATTATGATTATTGTTGCTTTCTGTCAGACTTCTACAAATTGTTTTAATATAAAATCATAGAAAGGTGAGATGCATAAAAAATATTCATTTACTATGTAAATAGAAGAATAAATGACTAATCTGTGGTGGAAGAGGAAAAGTGCTTCTCAGGCGACAGGAGACAACTGACCATAGCCACTAATGCAAAGCCGGAAAGCTACTTTGTCACATAATGTTTACATATATTACCAAGTAGCGGTGTGTGACACATCTCCCTGTTTTGTATTTATAAGAAATAGCAGTGGACACCTTCACAATGAGAGCAGTATTACTGGAACAAGGGAGAGCTGAGAACACCGGGAGTGCGGGGGGAAGAAATCGGCTTTGTGCGTAAATCGTCAGCATAGCTCCAACTGACTAACTTTATACAATCTCTGCTGTCAGTAGGTGTTTTTTTGAAACGCTTACTATCCATTAATTGTATGTGCATGCACTATTGTTCTTCCATCTAACCTTAACCATCAATAAAGTTTTGTTTTCTCAATGTGCTGGTGTTTGTGGTTTCTGCCTTCAATGTCCTGCGATTGCAGTGTGATATAAAATGTTCAAAAACCTAGAAAAGAAGACGGTCACAGTATAACAAACTATTTTTCATTTATTTCAATCTTTCATTCTACACAATAATTTTGTTAAATAAATTGTTTAACTTATTAATAATCACCTCAACTTTTTACAGTTGATTGATGGTTAATGTAACTGATCTAGCTAAACTTGCAACCTGTTTTACTAAGCATGTAAGGCAAAATGCCTTACTTAAAACACTTTTCTTCTGGATCACTTTGATTTTAGATTGGTTAGCAATATTTAGCATAGATACAAGATGCCACAATGTCATACTAAGTTTTCTCGATGGACAGCCTCTAGTTTAATGAGAGTTTGTACCACAATAATGTAATAATGAAGAAGATGATGAAGAAATTGTGACAAAGATTCATTGCTCATAATAATTTGTACGTTAGGCCAGATGACTTCCTAGTCATCTGGGATGACTAAAGGATAGGACTTGTTCATCGTTAGCTCACATTGCAATGGCCACCTCTATTTTAGAAGCAAAGGACCATTGCAATGTTAGTTATTGTGTACAAACGGCTTTTATGCTATTTGTTTACAAATGAATAGTGAAATGATTTGTTATTATGGGAAGATGTGTTTGAAACTGCCACGGTGATTCTCATGTGAAATGTGGCACATCAAAGTTTTCATTTGCGTATGTTATGGTATTGTGGGGAAAACCCCATAAGCAATGAAGCAATGAAAAAAAAGTAATTAATCCAAATGTTTCAAGAAGCCTTTTACTTTTACTACATAATAGGGGGCTCCTAAAAAAAACTAAATAGCAAGCACCCTGCTGGTGATGGTCTGGGCAGTATTGACCACCCTTTGTAGGGCCTTGCGGACCTGGGTGGAGCAGCTGCCGTACCAAGAGGTGATGCAGCCAGAGAGAATGCTCTGGATGGTGTCTGCCAACCTTTTTTAGCCTCCTCAGGAAGAAGAGGCGTTGGCGGACCGTCCTTGCTGTGGTGTCCGTGTGGACCTCACCGAGTCCAGGTGAGGTCGTCAGATATATGAACACCGAGGAACTTAGAGTGGCGGACTCTCTCCACTTCAGCTCTATTGACGTCTACGGGTGAGTGACCATGTGACCCCCGCTGCTTTCTGTGGTCCACTTTCAGCTCCTTGGTCTTGCTTATGTTGAGAGATAGGTTGTAGTCCTGGCCCCACACTGTCATGGCGTTAACCTCTTCTCTGTAGGCTCATCGCCGTCTGTGATGAGTCCCAGGATGGTGGTGTTATCAGCAAACTTGATGATGGCGTTGGAGCTGGAAGTGGCGACACCGTCTTGCGTGTACAGGGAGTATAGGAGAGGACTGAGGACGCAGCCCTGAGGGGCACCAGTGCTCAGAGTGAGTGCGGAGGAAGTAAATTTGCTCACTTTTACCTCCTGAGGTCTGCCCACCAGGAAGTCCAGGACCCAGTTGCAGAGGGAGGGGCTCAGTCCTTTGAGCTTGATGATGAGCTTCCCTGGAACAATAGTGTTGAATGCTGAGCTGTTGTCAACGGCATTCAGACCAATGTGTTCCTCTTGTCCAGGTGGGAGAGGGCGGTGTGAAGTACCATGGATATGGCTTCGTCAGTAGAGCAGTTTGGGCGGCATGCAGGAGGGTCAAAGGTGAAAAGAAGGGTGGAGCAGATGTGGGTTTTGACTAGCCGCTCGAAGCACTTCATGATGTTTGGAGGTCATTGCGACGTGGCGGTAGTCATTCAGGCTGGTGACCTGGGCTATACAATGTGCTATACAAATAAACTTGCCTTGCCTTGCCTTGCCTTGTGAGATGATGTTTATCTTTATATATTTACATTTAGGGCATTTAGCAGACGCCTTTATCCATAGTGACTTACAATAAGTAGATTTGTCAGAAGAAGGTGAAACATTTAATTGCTGTTAATTCAGTAAGAAAGTCATACTGTATATAGTGCACCTTACACCTCATACTGTTTATACTGTTTATATTATTTGTATATATTCGCTACCCTTTTATTTTGTTTTTTGTATTCTTATTTTGTATATTTATATTTTGCATGCCTGTCTAGCACCGGGGATCGAGGGAAACGGCATTTTTCTGTTTTTGTGTATGTCCTGTACATTCATGAAAACTGACAATAAAGTTGACTTGACTTGACTTGACTTGAAAGCCACCAGACCAAGTTTCTAGCATTCCAATTGCTAGGTTATATAGTGTATGTATAAAAAAAAAAAAAAAAACATTTTCCTGTTGTTTGGGGGAGGTCTCATGAAATGATTGCCATACCGATATACTGAACATTTATTTTATTTCATTTAATTATTAACCATCACGGCAGTTGCCATACACTTGAAATGTAAACAAATTAAAATAAAAATTGTTTGGTAAACACCAGCTTCTTAAAAGAGCACAACTGTGGGCCCAGGAATCCGGCATGACCAGCACTTCAAAAAGGACCTAAGTTGAACATTTATGCAATACGAAGGCATGCTGCTTTGGGGAATGTACCTATCAATGTCCTCCTGTCTGACACTGCTGCAAAACAACAGGGAACTGCACAACACATTTCGGAAGCACTGGACTGCAGTACACTCAAACCCTACTTGAGAAAATTGGAAAAACACATATAGTATGCGTGACTCGTGCCTCCACAGCAACTATAGGTTATTCATACTTGCTTCACAAAGTGAGGTCATCTGAATATCAGCAGCAGTTGAAAGAGAGCTGATTGAACAGGATTCTGGGGACAACACCCACCAAAGCCCATAGTCATGTACACCTCCATGTTAACCCTGAATACTCTCTCGAAGAAGCATGTGTTTATAATTGAGGGAGAAGATTAAAGCAGCTTTCCAGTTATTAAAGCGGAACTATGCATCTTTCTTGAGCTTTTTGGACCTTAACATTGCAGGTTAAGAGTTGCTGTGATGGTTCTCTAACACTTTATGGGTCGATTGGTGGGTGCTTTGACCCCCTCCCCTCCTAGCGCTTGTGGGCTGAAAAAGTGAAAAAGCAAGTCTGTGACCCCGGTCCGCTGCCAAAAGTCTCGGGTAGTCTCAGGTCTCTCGAAGTAACGAACTGCTTTACAGCACTACACACCCACAAACACGGAACCAGCTGGATATAAACACAAGTAGCGAGGGGATTGTTATTGTCATCATGGATCAGCCGACTAAAAGGAGACACAGGAACCCACCGTCGGAGGAACAGAAGCGAAAAAGGGTGAGTGACAAACAGAGAGGCCAGACATGAGTAAACATTGGGTGAGCTTTTCATGAATGGCGTGAACTGAGAGAACAAAATGAATCGGATGCTGACTTGGCCGTGTTGCTGTTGAAATTGAAATTGTAAGTATCCTTGGTTGAACTTTGTATGGTGGCTTTCTGGATGTTAGTGTAGCGCCCCTCATGCTGACTATGGGCATGACAATGTAATTAACTAATTGTTAACGAGGACGCTCCCTAAGTTCTTCTAACTGACCGCACACTGTGTGTGGTAATCTATACGATTTTGTGTTAGTAGTAATGTAGTGTCTTATCAATTTTATATATCTATACCCTATTCAAAGTAACTCCCAAAGAACTGAATCACTTACAAAGTAATTACAATAACCACAAACATCATTTTTTTTAATATAAAAATAGAATTGATTTACTGTGCAATTTGTTAGCTCAATTACAATCAAATAAAAGTATTTAAAATAAAACATTCCTCTAGGCTAAACCACCTTCAAAGTGAGCTCAAAATACGACCTCGTGATAAACGTATAGAAAAATAGCATATTCAATCAAAGAGATTTGTTCCCCTTCACAGGTAGATGAAAATTAATACATTCACATTAATGCATATAAATGAAATAATGCACCAAACCTCAACTCAAATCTTAAAGCCCATAGTGCAGTTTTTTTTTTTTTCTATTCTGGCAATTTTCTAGTTGGTTATAAACATTTAAACAGTTATCCATTGTATTTGATGTTGTGGGGTATCACAAAAAGGAAATATAGTAAGGAAAAGTAGGTGAAATGTTAGCCTTTGGCTAACAGGTTAGCAATGATTGTTATTTCTCCCACAATGCATTGCATGATGTCGCATGGGGGACTCCGGACGAAAGCCCACCTTGATACCATTGAGAGAGAGACAGTGTAAGATATATAAGTAAATATATAGATAGAGATAGCATAGATAGATAGATAGATAGATAGATAGATAGATAGATAGATAGATAGTGTAACATAAACTCGTCTGCGTTGTGTCCCAATGAAATGCAGGAGACGTGGGGCCAGTTCATCAGTTTATTACCCTGCGACAAAACACAATACGTTTTATTCCATAGCAAGGCGGCATGGATCAACACAGTATGCTAATATGAAAAGGAGATGAAATAATAGCTATTCACACGTGTAATTATAAACTTAGATAAATAAATATTTTGATCATTTTACACAGGATGATCAAGTCAGTACAGAAATTAACATAGTCAGTAAAACGATCAGTCACAACATCAGCCCCATTGGGGTCTTCCTCATAAAACACAGACCAGTCCGTACACTCCAAACACTCCTGTAAGTCCTCGCATGCCTCCTTAGACCATGCATGCACAGACTTTGTTGTTATAGGCTGTTTACGGACCAAGGTGGTGGATTTGGATGACAGAAGCACCAGGTTATGGTCCGACCTGCCGAGTGGAGGGAGGGCAGTGGACGTGTAGCTGTCTTTAATATTGCCATAAAATAAGTCAATAGTCTTGCCACATCTCGTGGGGCAGTTGACAAACTGCCTGAATGATGGAAGTGAGGCAGAGAGAGTAAAATGGTTAAAATCACCACTGATCATCACAAGAGCGTCCGGAGTGTGGCTTTGCAGTTCGTGAGCTACTCTTGCCATCATGTCAGTCGCCAGTTTGGCATTGGCAGATGGTGGAATATACACCAGAATGACAATGACATTGGAGAATTCACAAGGGAGATAGTAAGGTCTGCAACTCACTGCCGGTAATTCAATGATTTGGTCACACACTCTGCTTTTCTGTGTTTTGTCCAGGGTGACACCATTGTTTGTTCATGTACAGGCAAACACTTCCCCCTGATTTCTTGCCTGAATTCACAGGGTCTCTGTCCTGTCGGATCACAGTGAAGCCATCCATTTCTATGTATGCCGTCATAAAGCTGTCCGTAAGCCACGACTCGGTAAAACACTGTCGGTGCACTGTCGGTACAACCGATCCTACTTCACAAGCGCTGCAAGTTCATCAACTTTGTTCACTACGGAGCACACGTTCCCCATAATCACAGATGGTAGGACAGGCTTCTGCTTCCTGAGCCTGTTCCTCGCCGTCGGCCTCTTTTCCTTCGCTTTAACTCCGGAGGTAAATCCAAGCGTGGATGGCCACAGTTCGCCATTGTATCCCAAATGCTGCAGAGTTCACCGATGCTGTAGGAAACGACTGCTGCTGGGTCAGACGCTCCAAAGCCTTGTAGCTTTGTGCGAATAATCCACTCCATGTAACTAACCACATAAGTCCAAACATGTGCACTTTAAATCCCGACATTACGTGTGATTCTTGCGTGCAAAACAGTGACACGACGGTAAAACAAAACACGGACAAAAACTTTGTGGTAGTGAGTCGCCAACAGGGCAGGCACCACTTCCGATATAAGTTTGAACGGTTGTTCTTTCTATGGATAGTTTCCCAACATAATCATGCATTTCTTCATTCACCCTCTCACGTCTAACCGGTTCGAAATTATATGGCTGTGGGCTATCATAAATGTTAAATGTGGGTCTTGCCACCTCTTCCTCATCTCAGTTAGACTCCATAGTTCTAGTACAAAGGTGAGGCTATTTTCCACCACGTCTCCCCCATGTGACGTCATTGCCGAATTGCATTAAAAATAACCCTTACTACCAAAAAACGACAAAAAAAACTGGACTTTAATACCATTTTGGACATTTCTAACTTACATACATATCTTGAGTGCTTTATGTACCCATTAATCGAAAGTGACCTGCACCACGGCCCTTAAGCTTAGAAATAGCTAACTAGGCTAAACCACCTTCAAAGTGAACTCACTTTACGACCTCACGTGATAAACGTACACATACAGAAAAAAATAGAACATTCAATCAAAGAGATTCAACACTTCAAAAACAATACAATACAATATAATTAACTATGCCGGCATTAATTAATTTACCTCCATGTTGCAGGCCTGTTGCGTTGTTTGGGTGCGTTGAGACCAAAAACTTAGCAGTCGTTTCACTCAAATGAGCCAACAAAATGGTGTACCTTTTCTTTGTGAAGGAGGGTCTGTGGCTGTGTGCATGGAAACGTGCGCGTGATGAAACGTGCGGGAAGTCACGGTCCTCGTGGTGGAAAGTCCCTGGTGGCGTCTGCTGCTTCTTTACGTCTGTTTTGTCCAAATGAACAGCAAGAAATCCTCATCTGTCTCGGTGTTTCACTCCGCAAAGTCCAGGTGCACTCAGGACGATGATCAACTACTTTAGCATGAGACAGCTATTAGCTAAAATCGTAGTAAAATGCATCAACTCGACAAAATGTTGAAACACACAATCACTGGCGTATTAGTTATGTGTCCGACAACCAAAAACAATGAATCTATTCCGATATCCTAGACTTCGAGATTTAACCTGTTTTTGCAGCCTATGGATTAGCGAGCTTGGACTAGCCGTCCACACCCCTCTGTCCCGTCTCTCTTCTCCTGACGCTCACTTTCCCGCCTCCGCTACCCACAGTCTCTGGTTCAAAGGTCACATTCAAATAAGAAGTACATATTTAAATTAAATTAAAATACAGGCCATAGGAAATAAAAATACATCGTGGCATAATGCATTAAAGACATTTTAACTTTTTTACATGGAGAAAAGAAAATGAAAATCATAGCACAGGGCTACATTAGTCTCTGTAATAATGTGTTTGCTTGACCGTTTTGTTGTGAGCCCTGTATGTTTCTAGCTTGCGTTCTTGATGGTGGCGGGGGTGTTAGCATAGCAGGCTAAATCCCTGTATCCCTCTATGCCACATATTTTGTTAAGAGTGTCGCCTATATCATGTGATTATTGTGCAGGGTACTGCGTTATATGATCAGCCGGACCTATCACATTGTCATATGTGCGGCTGACCATATAACGCATTACCCTGCACAAGAGCTGCTAGTTAGCACATATTCATTATCTTTACTCATGCTGACCGATGTAGTTTGCTGCCTGTATGGTTTTATGTTATATTGCTTTTGTGCAGATGATGTGGGTCAATGTGCTACACCATGTTCGAAATAAACATTTTTGGGCCACCGATTGTTGCAAGCATGAGCCTGTGGAGGTACACAGCGATGATAAGCCCTGGATCATGCAAGGTAATTAAAAAACAATTATACAAGAGCAGAATTGAATCCCCTGTATGGATGCAGTCATTTTACTCACAATGTGTGATGCGTTGTGATTTCAAGTTCAGCATCTCACAAGGCACTGACTGCAACCGTGCTGGACAAGAGGTGGTTGAACCAGGTGAAGAAGTTTCTAAACTTCAGGTGAGCATCTACATTTGTAATGGTATTAGCCTTATTTTTAGATGCACTTTCTAAAAAAGTTGCCACCTTGATTTCACTAAGCAAATAGGTAAGGGTTTGCTGCAGTTGGTCAGGTCTAGGTTCAGCAACATCATGTGCTCAAATAATGAGGTGACTACCTGAATATACCTAGTGACCAGGTTCTTCCATCAATGGATATTTTTATCCAAGATGATTATGGTTTTGGGCTCACATTGTGAGAAAATGGTTAAACATGAGACATAATTTGCACACATGAATGCCCTGGGCTTTTCGTTTTGTGTTTCGTGTCTATAACTTCAGGTGCGAACTCGGACGATGTGGTTGAAGTTGATTCCTGCAATATCATACAATGACCTGATGTAAATATGAGGTTAAAAGTATACCTTTTTTAATTAAATTCCAACTTAGATTACTAGGGCGGCACGGTGGTGCAGTGGTTAGCACTGTCGCCTCACAGCAAGAGGGTTCTGGGTTCGAATCCACCTGGGACCCAGGACCCTTCTGTGTGGAGTTTGCATGTTCTCCCCGTGCTTGCGTGGGTTCTCTCCGGGTACTCCGGCTTCCTCCCACAGATCAAAAACATGCAGGTTGGGGATTAGGTTAATTGGTGTCTCTAAATTGACCATAGGTGTGTATGTGAGTGTGAATGGTTGTTCGTCTATATATGTTAGCCCTGTCTAGCTGGCAACCTGTCCAGGGTGTACCCCGCCTCTCGCCTGTTGCAGCTGGGATTGGCTCCAGCCCCCCCGCGACCCTCGTAGAGGATAAGCGGTTTCGATAATGGATGGATGGATGGATAGATTACTACACATACTTGAGCAGATACATAAATGTACGATTGCTGCACAAATTGTTCATGCTATTGTGGCAATGCTACGAGGGTATTCTGTTTTACCTTACAATTATGAGCCGACAACGCCACCTAGGGGAATTTCACCCCCAGGAATTATTACCAAGGACCATCGGTCTACTAGACCAACAGATGATCATCTGTGTGAGGTAGCAAGAAGTGTCTGAAGAATTCAGTGCAACCTGAGGATTCTGATGGAGTGGAATAGACTCCATTGGTGAAAACATTGCTGTGTGGAGTAGACACCATCCCAGATGATCCTACGCTCCTGATCTACTCTCCCGAGAATGACATGCTCTGATTGGCAAAAATTTCAGAGAGAAGATACAATCAGCCATGTTATTGAGCTAGTGGAATCCAATGTGATCAAGAGAGTATGCCTCTTCTGAACAGCGAGACCAAGACTTTGTCTTAACAATCAATTGCTGAATAGCAGGTATCCAACCAACATAGTCAGCAGTACCATCAGCTTGATTCCTGCTAGCTAGCCGTTGAGAAAGTGCCCTAGAGGGAGTTCATGATTAAACTGGACATAAGGAGTATGAGAGAGCATTGGAGCTAGCACATGCAATATTCTACCAGCCCAAGATATCTAATTAAATGGAATCAACGGGCAACACATGTGAGAGAAGACCTGTGAGCCTCAAAATAAAAATGAAATAGTGTCCAGAAAGCAGCCAAAGGGGTAATCATCAATGTCTATTCCCCACTAGGGCTGGTCTGCACAGATCTTTATCAGTGGAGCCAGATACAAGAGACACTAGAAAAAGCCTAGTTGTCACAGATCATTTTACCAAATATGCCCAGGCATTTCCATTGAAATATCAACCCACCAAGACTGTGGCAACCGTCAATTGGGAATATTTGACCTGTAACTTTGGCTTGCTGAAAAAAATACACAGCAACAAAGGGGCCAACTTTTAATCCAAAGTTCTAGCTGAACTGTGCACTCTTGCTGGTGTGAAGTCTAAGACTACATCATTGCATCCTTGAGAAAATCCTGTGGAACAGTTTGACCGAACACTGTTACATCTACTACAATGATTCCATAAATGATGCAACAGGAGAATCTTCCTAATATTTGCCAAACAGCAACAGTCTGCCAATAAATCTCTGTTTTGGTCAACTGGACATAGTCCCAAGACCCACTCACTATACCCACATGAGTAGGTCTTGGGTTGAAGAAGAGCCTAAAATATGGCTACAACCTTGCCACAGAAAATAGACAGTGGCAGTACCAAGAACATCAAATAATCACTGACAAATTCCAGTCAAACTAAAAGTCTATGTGCTGTGGACAGAACATTTCAAGCAGCAATATGCTGTTAATGGGTCACAAAGTACAAAGTAATTATATCAGCCAAATAGTAGCTAATACAGTCACATACTATGAAAGATCTTAACCAAGTTAAAGCGAGTATAATCATCGGGTTGTCCATGTAAATCATGAACTAAGTGTGGAAAGAAACAGAGGCGCACTCATAAGTACTCCCACAGGTGTACTTGGTTCACCCCTTGGTTCACTGCTTGCTCACCCCTGGTTCACCCCTTGTTGTCCCTGAGGTGTCCACATCAATGCTTAGAAGTGGCCAGAACGGACATGGTGAGGATGGGCTGTTTATATATGTGGAGATGGGCTACAGCTGTGAAGAGAGGAAGGGCCATCTATGCATGGTATGAAATGAAAGGTTATGACATCATGGTTGGAAAAGAGGACAAAAAGGGGCATATGGGGGATGTGCGGCAGTCACTTTCCAAACCGACTCAGGCTTTGTGTTGCTTCACGGCAAGTGATAAAAGTCTTGATCATTCAAACTGCGGCCTTCCCGAACCTTCTTATTTTAGTTAAGATATGTGCGTTCAGTGTTGCCAGATTAGAAATGTCAAAGTATCGTACCAAAACCTCAAAATTACCATTTTTTGAGAAAAAGTATCGCACACGAACCAATAAAGTAATTTTTTTAAATTCTCGGAGTTGCTCACATTCTCGGAATCCTCACACCTGCGAGGGAGTTGTCTGCATGCCGCGCTCGCGCAAAGGTGCAGTAAATGGCACATGCAGCGCTGCACTGTGATGCCTGGAAGATCACTCCTGAGGCGGCTGGAGACAGAGTTGTGTTTTCCCATCATTGTGTTGCAGCCATCTGACCCGAACCCCACAATATTTTGAGTGGTACACTTGCATCAGTGAATGACTTCATCATCTTGGCGTTAAGTCGTTTCGCAGTGGCTCCCTCTCTAGCATGTCTGTGGTCGTCTGTGTTCAAGAAGAGTTATACCAGTTTCCAAAACCTGGTCTGAATCTTCCTTGGTCCCTCATCAAAAAATGAACAACTACACACAGCTTTTTTACATTGCCTATGTCAGTTGATTCGTCAATCAAAATACTAAATTTCTTTCTTTTAAGAATTTCTGTTCGACTTTCAGAATAACAGTCCCCAATGACATGCTTGGTTATAGCAGTTGTCTTTGTGCCCAAGGGTCATATTTTGGGCTATTTGTGAATCGTGGAAAATATCTTTTAAGACCAAGACCAAATGGTCTGAAATTCTCAGAGGTACGTTGTGCTCTGCCATGAACCCTATTAACTTGATTTCAGCATTATTCACAGATTCATCTAACTTTTGTTTTTCAGACGGTTTCTGTAGGCATTGCTATGGATCTTTGTGATGTGGCTAGATTTTTCTTTTTATCTGCATGTTTCTTGGACTTTTCATGATTTTTTAAAACTGTGATCTCTGCCACCATTTGGATGTTGCAACAACGACAGACTGCCTTAGCACCGTTTCCTGGAACTGGTTTTAACCATCCTGCAAAAGTGGGGTCTTTTTCCCACTCTGTCCCATATGTTTGTGGCCTATGCTTACTTTTCCGCTGCTCTTCAGACTCTGTCTTCCTCTTCGCCCCTCCACTGTCCTCACCTTCCCTTTCTGAACTCATTTTCTTTGCACTTTACTGCTTCATTTTGTTAAACTGATCTGAACCAGAGCCCGCCCGTCTTCCTATTAGACATTCTCTGTCTAAACTGAACTGTCTCCTTCGGCAAAACTGTAGTGTAGTGTTCATGTGTGGGTGACACCGTGTGGTGCCTGTGTGTGTGTGTGTGTGTGTGTGTGTGTGTGTGTGTGTGTACGTGCTTGCGTGCAGGCAGGCGAGCCTGCGAAATGATTCGGGCTCAGAGAGAGCAGCAGTAGGATGTGTGAAATTATCATACGTTATGGGATTTTTTTCATTATTTATCGTACATCGTACAGAGGTCAAAATTATGGTACAAATATGATAATTATCGTACATCTGGCAACACTGTGTGCGTTAGCCACCACATAAATACCAGAGCAAATCAAGAATATGTAAGATGAAACTTACTTAGTCTTAGACTTAGGTTATATTGGGTCAAAGTAAACTGATGTGGACGTCAGGGTCTAGCAGGGGAGGCTGTAACCCACCCACAAAATAGTTTACTTTAATTCAGTCTTTGATTCTATTGTATTTGTCATGCACTTACCTTTCAGACACGCAGTAGACAAGGAACACCGAGTGCATTGCTTAAGTAGATGAGAGAGAGAGAGGTTTTGTGGTCTTATGTACATTCAGTTCACATATTGGGTAAATTGTTACTGCTACAACACGGCCATGTATCTGAAAATATTTTTGTTTGTAATAGGTAAACTCATTTGTTTCATAATTGAAAATTATTATTTAAATATTGAAGATTACAATAACAAATATTGATCAATGGCACAATATCATCATGCAAGCTAGCGATGCAATGCAGCTATTCTAATAAATGTACAGTGAAAATCACAATCAGTCAAAATAATATTTATTGTTAATTGTAGTTTTACTACAACGTAAGATATGTATTTTACAGAAATATAATATAGCCTGCATGTGTTTGTTATATTAGATGTTTGTTTATATTTGATCACTACGATGCACTTAAATACATATTGTTTAATGGTTTTAAATTATTACTGACGGCATTGCAGCGTTACTAAAGTAGATGAGAGAGAAGTGTGGTGGTTGAATGTTCATAAAGTTAACAAATTGCATAAAGTGCATAAAGTTAAATCAACACAGATATGTGTCTGAAAAAGTGACATTTGTAATTGTCTGCTGGTGTGCTCCTGTGAAGTGGTGGCCCCTGTGCTGAAGGGACAGGATGTTGGTGGTGCATGAGACATGTGCATGCTGCAGCTGCTTGTATTGTATTGTACTTGTATTAGGACAGCAACACTCCTTTCCGGCAAAAGGGACATCACATCATAAGGCATGTCCTTCAAAAGTATTCCAAGCTGCAACTGGACACCAAGTGTTGTGCACAATGTATGTCTTTTATATGCTGCAGCTGGATAGGCCTTTTTTATTTGTTTATTTTCATGAATGGCCATTGTAAGAACTCTATTTAAATTGGAATGTTGTTTATTAATTAATGAAAGACGTTCTTATTAATACTAATAATTTCTGGGCAAACCTGTTTCTGGTGTTTATATTCAAACTACATATCCCCACAGTCTCTAAGAAGGTTATGATTACTATAAACGTATTACTCATTATTTGTGTTGTTCAAACCTAAACCAGGGGCTTTGTACCAGCGGTGTGACCATAATGTCATGTGTGGGTGGGCATGAGGTTTATTTGGGGGGGCAACATTTTTTGAAAACATTTTGAACAAAATATGTGTTCACTAGTCATTATGGAGGCTATAAGGCTGTGTGCCAGATGGCTTGCAGTGCTGTTAAAGTTGTTCATTTATAAGACTATGTTGTATGGATTATAAGAATAATGCTTTCATAATTAAAAGATTAGGCCTATACAAAAAAAGTCCCCTTCCCCATAATGTTAAATGTATAATGTACTCTTGGTTCACAGATATACAAGCCTACAGGCTATGTGTGGACAGATAATACCCTTGATAATAGTAAACTTAAGGGAAACCAGGTTAAACAGCATAAACTACATAATTAATTAGGCCTAGTGTTTGTGATTTGTGAACATGTGTCTGTGATAAAAAAAACAAAACAACTAATTATTTACCTCAAGTGAACTAGTAAACTACATATTTTGTGAAAGGTTTAACGTATACATGTGATTTACCATGCAATAAGACTTGTCCAAACTTTCTCCATACCATGAGCTATGCATAGTTCTGTAATGTATTTCAAATGCATTGAAAGGCATTGATTTTCAATTGACAACTATTTTAGGGCTGAATTGGAGAGTGCATCCCTACATTTTCAATATAAACATTGAAATTACCATTCTGCATAGCCAGACCTTATACAATTTTGTTGGAAGGTGGGGGGGATGCACTGTAAGCCTATCTGTCAGTTTCCAGTGTTTAAACTGGACGTTATCTACAGGACCAGACGAACGTGATTAAACAAAGCAATCACTTTGATGAAACGTGCAAACTCAACAGAAACGGCAGGACTTGTAAGAAAATATATAAGAACTAGAGAACGAGAAGTTAATAAAGTTATGAGTTTTTTAATTTCACTAAAGAAGTCTGCTGGCAAGTTACTGCGTGGGTGCCAAGTGAACTGTGTGGTGCTTGTCGCTTGCACTCGAGTGGCGGAGGCGCTGACTGACACGCCCCGAAGCAAACGGGCCAATTGGAAAGAAGTGCAGTTTTGACGTTTGTTCTCTATCCTGAAAGAGAGCCCCTGGAGATACAGGTGGTGGAAAAAAACATAAAACCCATGTGTAAACTTTGCTGATATGTAGCTTTTACTCCCATCGGAGTTGGACATCCATGAGAATACAATACCGGAGCTCATAAAAAAAATGTTCTCCAGTTTTCATTAGATTTACATGAGGTGGGCAGGGCTTGTCCCTGGGTGGGTACCGCCCACCCCAGCCCACCCGTGGTCACGCCCCTGCTTTGTACTGTATGTGTTTTGATCACAGTGGCCCTCATTTATCAAACGAACGTAGAAGTGAGCGCAAATCTGAACGCATGATTCATCTTACGATAGGACCCACGTGAGATTTAAGAAACGTATCGTATCACACCAATCCCAGCGTACGAAGGAGCTTGGTGTTGATAAATACGGCGGCTGAGATCGATCGTAGTTAATGTAACACTATGAAAGAAGTCTCGCCCCTAACTTTTACGACATGGAGAAACATCCAACAGCAAAGAAGAAGCAGATTTTTTCAGAAACAGAAATGGAGACACTCGTGTCACTTGTTGATGCGCCCCCCCAACCCCCCCCCCCCCCCCCCCCCCCCCCCACCAGGACACTCACCCCTGCCCACCCAGCACCCCCACCCCTCAAGACATTACTTCATATTATTTATAGTAATGTTATTTATTGTATTATTTATTCTCAACTACCGTTGCACCCCCCATATCCATACAATCCACATTCATCTGTTGTACCCGTTCCGTTGTATTGCACTAGCGCACTATTGCACCATCTGTACACTTCTTGTATTATATTACTATTTCTCGCACTACCTGTACATTGTTTACTTTTTTTTTTTTTTTTTTAATACTGTTTACAGCCTGTTTCTGCTAGTGTTAGTAACCGTTTACTACCTTAACGATCACTACCTCCACCTGCACTGTTTACTGTCACTTTAATAACTACTACCACTTTTCATGTTTTTCAATTTTGCACTCTGCACCTTATTCTGCATTTCTGCATTTCAACCCGCACCTTTATCGCTCATTTGCACTTCTGGTTAGAACGCCAACTGCATTTCGTTGTCCCTGTACTTGTACTCTGCACAATGACAATAAAGTTGAATCTAATCTAATCTAATTAAGGGCAAGCAAAAAAAAACGCTTTATGGAAACAAATCACTGTTGCAGTCAACAGTGTGCCCCATGTTCAGCGGGCTACAGAAGAGGTAAATAATTAATTGAATAATTAATTAAATGTAAAATGGATGTTAAATTGATCCAGCTTAAAACATTGCACATTTGACCTATAGGCTATTGTTTGCATTGTGTTAAAATTATTTTATTCCGAATAAGGTGAAGAAAAAGTTGTCCGACTCTTGCGGATATACCAGTCTCGCCACTGGTCGCACTCGAAAAAGTTGCGTACACGAGCTCAGACCTGACGTGAGATTTCGTCGCAGCCTGCGCTCACGTTCAAATTGATAAATGCCAAGCTCAACGTGGAAATGAGCGTACGTCCATTTTACGCCCGTTTTCTGTCGTACGCTCGTTTGATAAATGAGGGCCAGTGAGTGTGGAATTAATTATGCAGTTTTATACAGATTGTATCTAATCTCTGCTTACAAGGGCGTAACTTTGGGTCTACCATTGGGGGGGGGGGGGGGGGGGGGGTTAAACTTGCGGCATATTTATTTATTTAATCATTTTAAATAAATAAATAATAAAATAATGATAAAATAAGCTAATTTCAACAGGTTTCGCTAGTTTAGTCGTTCACAATTAGCTATTGCTGCATAATGCCGTTTAAACAATATTTACCTCAGTTTGGTCATCATGTTTGCCCTTTTTATTTGTGGCTTGTGTCGGCCAACAATGAAAAAGTGTTGACTGGCTCGACTGGCTGCCCTTCAGTGTCCTTTTCATCTTTGCGACTGCACGAAGTACAGTAGTGATCTGTTAAGACTGGGTTATGCTTCGTTTATACTTCCGCGTCGACGCAACGCGGGGGGACGGCGGACCCACGGCGGACCCTTTGCGGACCCTTTACGTCCTCGATGTGCACCTCCCCAAATCCTAGACGCGCGTCGACGCAACGCCGTCCCAACGCGTTGGCTTTGGCTGTGATTGGTCCGCGAACTACATTGGCTGGAGATCGCTTTTCCGGTTTCCACTCGTAAACACCGCCACGGTGTAAACACAGTCTTGATAAATGCTTTGACTGATTGGCGACAATATATATATATATATATATATATACTGTATAAATATATATATATATATATATATATATATATATATATATATATATATATATATATATATATATATTCATTTCTGTAAACTTTTTTTTAACTCGCTAGTAATCCGTATGTAATGACCAGAATGGTCATTCTGGTCCCTCTATCGGTGTGGCAATGAATTGCATTTCGAGACGTAAACCCTACGCAATCCCTCCGTTGAAGTATCATGGGCTCATGACCACGTCCGAGCAACGGCGTTCCCATTGCGTGATCACGACGCGATCCCTACGCAGAAGCATAAACCAGCCTTTAGAGAAAGCAAGTTGGCCAGGTAATACCAAGTAGTCGGTGGGGGAGGGGGGGGGGGGGGGGTAGGCTACATTACAGATGATTAAAACACGATACTATCTTGCTGGCAAATGAAATGAATAAAGAAAACAAACAAGTTATTAATTCAGAATATTTCATATTTTTATTAATCTGAATGATGTTATGATATTGGGGGGGTTATATTTGTGTGATCGGATTTTTGCGGGGGTCATGACGCCCCTAACCCCCCCCGCAAATTACGCCCCTGTCTGCTTACACAAGCATAAAAGACAACTCGTTCACACTGTAAAATAACTAGGGGGGAAGAAAAACACAGTTGTCTGAAGGACGTTCAGCATATTGTGGCTCATTGCTGATTACAAAAAGAAATGTGCAGCAGCAATGTTTGCCTCTTTTGGAAACATATGAAGAACAGTGGAGACTAAATCAAAGCAAATTATAAACGATTCAAACACTTATTGCACAACCACACACCAAATGATGTATTAAAACGTCAACACAAAAGGGAAACAAAATAGTTGTTACATACTCTGTCCACACATAGTTATGGACATAGATCCCAATTAGTATGATTATATTAAAATAATTGGCAGTCATGCTGATCGTTTGTGTCCGTGAATGGACGAATCGTGGTCGTATTAAATGCCTTCCTGTCGCATGGAAATCATCAATCTTTTCGATTCGTAAAGGATGGTCCAGCATTGAAGCACCTTTCCTCCGCAGTAAGAGAAATCGAACAGCTCTTGTCATGGCTGCCACTTAGATACTTCCGGGCCATTTGGAACCTTCCTGTACCTTCCTCAGCCAAGAAGGTCGAGATATTTCCGAGTTCCGAGTTGTATTGAACGCACCATATGTATAAAGTGAGTCGGAACTGCTTTTGCCACTTGTTTCTCCATTGTAGTCAGTCAAAATAATCTGATGCACAACAGCGTTGCTCGGATTCGAAACTGCCCTTTTTTGTGAGGTAAGTTGATTACTGTCACTTGATTTTACCCCGCATACAAATAAGCATATACATGTGATTTACAAGAATGTTCTTTCTTTGGGCAGCACTTAAAGCAAGTCAACTAGTGAACTTGCAAGGCTTTGGTCACTTGATGTAATGGGTTGGAGATCTTACATAGTAGTACTAATAATAGACTAATGTTGCTAATTCGAATGACTAATGTTTGTTACTGTTGCAGAATAGCTCATTGAAAGGACCACCGATTTCTCCCAGAGTTGTCAAGACTGGACTTTGGTTGATATTTCATTCTTAGTTCATTCTTAGTTCGCTGAGAATCAAAAACTATTTCGATGACACCTGACAAACTGCTTGAATATAAAAGCTGTGACGCGCTTTTACAGAGGCTGTTTAGGGATTGGGATCGTCTAAAATCCCCATGCACAACAATGTCTAACTGCATCGTACTTGGTGTCACAGGATTAACAAATCATTTACTTTATTTATTTTATTATAATCATCTTCTATTTTATTTTTACCTAAATTGAATGGTGATATTTTGCAAATTTGGTGTGACTGCTTTGCATGATTGGGTTGCACTCAAAACGCTGTTCTACATATACAACATAATCATCTTAACACAATCATAGAGGCCAGGGCTGTAGAGAGTTGGGTTGTGGAACTGGATTTCAAGGAGCTTATGTTCCGCATGCAAAATAACCCTACTGTGTTCTAATAGTACAAATACGTGTACTATTAGACCCCTGGAAGAGGCGACATTATTATTATTTTGTGTTCCGTTATCTCAAGATCAAGACATTTTTATCCCATTATCACAAGATTACTGTTTTCCCGTGTTCACAACTTATTTATCTCAGGATCACATATGACAAAAGTTGTTTTCTCTTGATCACCAGATAAGCTTTTACAACTCAGGCTGGTGACGTGAATCACTTGAGCACCACTGCAAGCAACCAAAGCAGTGACCTAGCGGCGGTGAGACATCTATCATTCCATCGCCATCATTTTCAGTTACAAGACAATTTGAGATAGGAAAGGCTATTTGACCGAAAGGCTATTTGACCTGTATAACCTATGCCCTGTCTTAATTGTTTCTGCATGCATTTCTTAAATGTTGTATCTCGAACATGAGAAGATACAACATGAGTACCGCATCACGACAAAACAACTAGATAAACTGTGTGTGATTTTGAAAATAATATTGCATGGCCTCTATGGACCTACGCTACTTTCAATTATTCAAGTCAATATTATCTTTGTTTAAGTTTTTTACACAAAAATGTAAAAAAATAAATCTGCGTGAATGGTTAAAATATTGGCTTAATAAGGACAGTAAAAAGTGGAGGATGAGGCCATAGAGGTCCATCGAGGCCATGCAATATTATATTATAGAAAATTACTTCTAAAGTCCGGAACTTGTTCCGTGTCCAGAGTGAACAGCAAGTCAATCTGGACCCAGCCTATACCTTGTGTTATGAATACAATGTCAGGAAGTGTAACGTTTTCTATTTCAAATACATTTTCTATTGATCTATAAAGTCAACTCAAGTCAACTTTATTGTCAGTTTTCATAAATGTACAGGACATACATAAAAACCGAAATGCCGTTTCCTTCGATCCCTGGTGCAAGACACGCATGAAAAAAAAAAATATATATACCGGTATATAAAAATAAGAATAAAAAATAAAAAAGTAGCAAATATATAAAAACAATATAAACAGTATAAGGTGTAAGTTGCAGTATATACCGTATGAGCAGTATGGAAAGTGTATAAACAGTATGGACAGTGTTTTTTTTGTGTTTTTTAATACACAGAATGAGACATTTATATTGAAAGTAGTTATTAAAAATAGTTATTTAAAGTGGCTGTGCATGGTGGTGGGGGAGAGGAGTAGTGAGCAGGTGTGTGGTGGTGGATGGGTGGGGGTTAAAGTCCAGGCTCTTGGGGAGAGGGGTTGTGTGCAGGTGTATGGGGGTGAATGGGTGGGTGTCAATGTCCATAGTTTGTGCGGGCAGAGAAAGAAGGGGGTCAGTGCTGGGTGGGGGTTCAGCATCCTGACCACTTGGTGGACGAAGCTGTCCTTCAGTCTGCTGGTGCTTGCCTTGAGACTCCTCATCCTCCTCCCAGAGGGCAGGAGGCTGAAGAGGCAGTGAGAGGGGTGGGTGGAGTCGCCCGCAATGCTGAGTGCTTTGCGGGACAGGTGTGTGTTGTGGATGTCCTGTTGGGAGGGGAGAGGGGCACCGACGATCTTCTCAGCTGCTCTCACTATGCGCTGCAGGGTTTTCCTACAGGATGCAGTGCAGCCGCCGTACCACACAGTGATGCAGCTGGTCAGGATGCTCTCGGTGGTTCCCCAGTAGAAGGAGCACATGATGGGGGCAGGTGCTCTCGCTCTCCGAAGTTTGCGGAGAAAGTAGAGGCGCTGCTGAGCTTTGCCGGCCAGTGATGCGGTGTTGCAGCTCCAGGAGAGGTCCTCCGTGAGATGCACCCCCAGGAACTTGGTGCTGCTCACTCTCTCCACAGCAGCACTGTTGATGGTCAGTGGGGGGTGCTGGGTGGAAGCTCTCCGGAAATCAACAATAATATCCTTCGTCTTCTGCACGTTGAGAGAGAGATTGTTGTCTCTGCACCACTCGGCCAGCTTCACCCACCTTGGTCTCCAGGTGGGTGAGTGTTGAATGGAGGACGGTGGAGATTGCATCATCAGTCGTCATTGCAACGGGCGGTAGTCGTTGAAACAGGATGGAGAGGCCTTCTTCGTTACCGGGATGATGGTGGTGCTCTTGAAGCAGGTGGGGACAACAGCTTGACTCAGGGAGGTGTTGAACATGTCTGTGAGGACATATGTGAGCTCCTCTGCACAGTCCTTCAGCACACAACCTGGAATGTTGTCAGGCCCTGCAGCCTTGCGAGTGTTGATCCTGGAGAGGGATCTCCTCACACTGGCTGGAGAGAGGCACACCACCTGGTCATCTGCAGGGGGTGGTGACTTCTGTGCAGGGGTGCTCTTGTCAGCTTCAAACCATCCGAATAATTTATTTAGATTGTGGTGAGTGAGAGTGGAGATTAGAGAGTGGTGTCACTGTCACAGGACTGTGGTCGGGGTTTATAGTCCGTGATGGTCTGTATCCCCTGCCACAGGCTCCTAATGTCTGCTGTCAGTGAAGTGGTTGGATATCCTGCTACTGTACTGCCTCTTTGCTAGCCTGATGCCCGGAATCAGGTTGGCTCTCGCTGATGTCAGGCCAGCCTCATCACCTGCTCTAAAAGCAGCATTCCGGGCTCTCAGTAAACCATAGACTTCCCCCATCAGCCATGGTTTCTGGTTGGCCCGTACTGTGATGGTCTTGGTGTCTGTGACATCATCAATGCATTTGCTAATGTAGGCAGTAACAGTGTCCGAATACTCCTGAATGTTGGTGTGTTAGCACCCTCTGGCCACACCTGTACCTGCTTCTGGTCCAGTCTGGTGACTCTGACCTTAGGCCTGTATGCTGGCATTAGCATAACAGTACTGTGGTCTGAAGCGCCGAGGTGGGGGAGGGGTGAGGCCTTGTATGCTCCTCGCTGTGTGGTGTAGACCAGGTTGTCTTTTCCTCATGTAGGAAAGTCTATATGCTGGTACACATGAGGAAACACTGTCTTGTGGTTGGCGTGGTTGAAATCCCCAGCTACAATGAGGAATCCGTCTGGGTGGGCTGTCTGCTGGTCACAGGTGGCGGTGTACAGTTCACTTAGTGCCTTGTCTCTATCATTGTTGTTGCCGCAGGGAGGGATGTAAACAGCCGCTAGCAGGATGGCAGAAAACTCCCTCGACAGATAAAAAGGCCGGCACTTGATGATCATGAACTCCGCAAGGGGTGAACTTGTCTGCAAACCACCACAGCGTCCTGGCACCAAGCATCCCTGATATAAACACAGACACCACCGCCGCGGGTCTTACCGGTAGTGAGGGCTCTATCCGCTCGGTAGCATGTTAGCCGGTCGAGCTGGATTGCGGAGTCCGGTATGTTGTTGTTAAGCCATGTTTCCGTAAAAACGAAAACACAGCACTCTCTCACAGTCTCAAACGAAAACACAGCACTCTCTCAAATTGTTAGTGACGTTGAATATTAAACAGTCAACAGTCAATCAGTGCATTACAGTTTAGCTGATCATTCACAGTGATCCGGTTGATTTATTAGGTTTCCAATTAATTTGATTTTAATGTGACCTATTTCACTGTCATTGACATCTTGTCATGGTGACTGATTAACTGCTAGGAAGGCTCTTGTGTCTGCTGAGCTCACACATTAACGTTACACCGGAGAATTTGCTACCTGCTCCTAAATTGCAGATACAGAATTGTGTGGCAAGCTGTGAATTTTCACAAGGCATGCAGGGACGGCAGTAGCTCAGTGGGTAGACTGGGTCGTTCACTAACTGGAGGGTTGGAGGTTCGAACCCCACCTCCAACTGTGAAAGTGTCCTTGAGGAAGACACTGAACCACACAAATGTATGAATAATGTACTGATTGTAAGTCGCTTTGGACAAAAGCGTCTGCTAAATGTAAATGTATGTTGATGAGACCCACCCTCAACCCACCAACACAGACAAGTGTGAAGCCATGACATATTTCCGATATATATGCATATATAACATACACTCACCAAATCCATGACGATACCCCTCTCTCAAATTAGAATCTAGATTAATATGCAATGTCAGCCTTTCAAGTAGCGCATGTATTAGCATTTTCCTAGGTCTGTGAAATGCATATATAGTATTAACTATAATATAACTGGTCTAATATGATAATGTGATATTTAATTACGGAGTTGGTGTGATGTCTATAGGTGCGTGAAACAGTATCCTAGGAGATGTGGCTTGGCTGAGTCACTGGCAGCCATGTTACCCTGGGTTTAAAAGAATTAAAATAATCTAGCATTTATCCCAACACATGTTTAGTGCTTTGAGTTCCTCCATTCCTGTCTTAAAAAAGCAAGTGATGACATAAAGCTCATGTATGAGATATGTTCAATATACAGCAATCCTTCCAGACCTCTGAACTTTGATAAAAATCAGCTGCAGACCTTTGGGTAATATGTTTTGGAAACCCTGTTTTTGAAGATCTACACATGTTTTAGGGACAATTCCTAAAGGATTTTTTTTTCAACAGTGGGGGGAAAGAGTTTCATTGTACCTGGGTGGTGTGAGCTGGCAGTCGGAGTGAATATCAGTGGGTAATTTAAAGGTAGTGTGTAGGATGTAATGGCATCTAGTGGTGAGATGCAGATTCCTACTACGGTAATTGAATACCCCCACATCCCTCCCAATGTCCTACAATAAAGAAGAAGCTCAGTCAGTACTTCCAAACAAGTAGCCTAATGTTAAGTGATGAAGTTCCTTCATAAGATAGGAACACTTTATTGATTTACCTATGGTGGAAATTCATGTATTGCAGCAGCAGCAATTTACATACATTTACAGTAAACAGTCAAATTTACAACAAAAAAAATAGATTAGCACATTGCATTTATCCATTCAGACGGCAAAACTATAGGTCATAGGATACAAGCAGCAGTCCTACGGATTCCTATTCTATTAAAACTAACTATTACATTTAGTTTAATTTCTTAAAATGTCTGGAATTGTAGGAGGGGAGGCATTCAATTTGATCTGGGGCAGAATTATTATTAGTTATTTCTATGTTTTATTTGACCTGTATTTTATTTCCAATACATATTTGTGTGCATCTTAGATAGGAGTGTTCATCACTTCGGTAGGTGGTGGTACCTGGCTGTGACCCCAATTTTTACCAAGAATGTGTTTATCCATCTTATGATTTGAGGGTTGTAGCAGGGAAACCAAGAACACAAGTAATGACGCTGCACATGCAATCCGAAAAGCACACTCAAAAAGTGCTACGCCTATTGAGTCGTTCGCTGCTACTGCTAATTTGCTTGTACGTTCTTGAAATTGTGTCTACTGTGAATATGTCCACTCTGACAAGGCCTTCAGGCCCTGCTTCATTCCTGTCATCCGACAGCATTCCACACTTTTTCTCCGACAGCCACATTCAAGGCAGTCGGGCTGTAGTTTTTGCATATAGTTTTTGCATACAGCTGCGTGCTGCAGCATTCTGGATACGCTGCAATGGTTTTATTGCGGTTGCAGGGGGTCCAGCTAAGAGCAAGTTGCAGTAGTCAAGGCGGGAGTTGACAAGTGCTTGGGTAAGGAGCTGTGTTGCTTCCCTTGTGAGGAAAGGCCAGATCCTGCGGATGTTGTAGAGAGCAAATCTACATCGGGGTGGATCGGGTCACTGCAGTGATGTTTGCAGTGCAGGACAGTTGGTTGTCGACTATTACGGCCAGGTTCCTTGCAGTCGGTGAGGCAGATACTGTGATTCCCTCGTCATTATCCAAGTCTCGTTGCTGTTACTGAGCTGTTCAGTGATGATTCCAGCCTTCATGAAAGCTCGGACGACACTTGAGACTGATACTTTAGCCCAGGCATCCACAATCCATTGCCAAATAGTGGCGTAACTCGCCCGGCGTTGCCTCCCTGTCTTGGTGAATGTGTGTTTGCCTTCTGTCATCCAATGCTCCCACGCAGCTCGCAATTTAACTTTGAACCACCTGTTGACACCAATATCTAGCGGTTGGAGTTATTTGGTTAATCCACCCCGAATGGTGGCAAGCTCTGAATTAGTTTGCTTCACTTGGGTTTTGACAGTATCATTGAGATAGCCGTCGCAGATCAATAGGGACGGAAAAAGCCATTTGTGGAAAAAGCCATCCTGTCTCTCTTCCTGTTGATACAAACATGTTTTAGCTGCATTTTGAACACTTATCTGGTCGAACTTGACGGCGAAGTTGCTGCCAAAAGTTAGTAAACCATTTCACAGAAAAACAAGGAATTGAAATCATTTGAGAAAGATAAACGTTAGTTACCTTTTTTTACAGTAAAACCACAGCTCCCCTGTTTATCTGTAACAGTATTCGTCTAAATTTTTTTTTTTTTGTCACGTACGCTACTGTCATTTGCACTAAAAACATCCCGGTGTCATATTAAGGTCCTGAACCCCCTCACATAATCATGACACATCGCACAACATCCAAGCACCCATTCTAATAACATGGGATTATCAATAAGACAATTTTAGTGTCCATAAATTTATTCAATTCAATGTATTCAAATATATTAAATTTATTATTCTGAATATTCAATTTATTCAAATCAATGGACTGAATCCATTGTTTATGGCCTGACAGGCCGTGGGAAAACCGCTGCTCTAAGTGACACAGTGTGTGAGATTTAAAATAGACATAAAAGTGCCACTCCAAATAAAAGACTCGCCCGAGCTGCCCCCCCTAGAAAATATGTCCTGGTTATTTGGTTACTCGGACGGACCAAAGAACGACGACTTTACGCAATGGAAACACGACGACGAGTACAGAATGCTTTTGTGGCAAAGTGTGCAAAAACCCGCGTGGTCTGAAGATCCACCAGACCAAGATGGGATGTGTGCAGATGGTGCAGGCGTCACAGCGTGCAGGGAACCCCCCTGGTGAGATGCAGGAGGAGCTAGGCCTGGAGTCAAACCATAGTGCCCAGAACTTCCAGGTGACACAAGCCCCAAACCCACACAAACCACCAGAACATTGTCGGGTTAAGTGGCCCCAAGCTAACAAGGAGCAGGAGTGGCACCAGTTTGATGAGGACACCAATTCCATCTTGGAAGCAACAGCGAAGGGGGGAGTCGATCGGCGTCTCCAAACCATGACCACCATCATCATCAGCCTAGCAGCTGAGAGATTTGGCCTGGAGGAGAAGAAAGCGACGAAACAGCCTTATACCAAAAGCAACAGGGCAAACAAGATCCACCAGCTCAGGCAGGAGTTGAAGGTTCTGAGGCGGCGGTTTAAGGAGTCAAGAGAGGAGGAGAGGGGGCCTTTGTCAGAGTTGCGGAACATACTGCGCAAGAAGCTCATGACCTTGAGGAGGGCTGAGTGGCATCGGAGAAGGAGGAAGGAAAGAGCCAGGAAACGCACTGCCTTTTTAGCGAATCCATTTGGGTTTACAAAACAGCTGCTGGGGCAGAAGCGTAGTGGCCAACTTACCTGCTCCAAGGCAGAGATCGACCGTCACCTGCATGCAACCTTCCGAGATGCTTCCAGGGAGCAAGAGCTGGGTGACTGTCATTCCCTGATTGACCCACCTGCACCAACACTGGACTTCGATGGGAGGGAGCCCAGCTGGAAAGAGATCCAGGAGGTGGTCAAGAAGGCACGATCAAGCTCAGCCCCAGGACCTAGTGGGGTACCTTATAAGGTTTACAAGAACTGCCCAAAGTTACTCCACAGGCTCTGGAGCAGCTTGAAGGTGATCTGGAGGAGGGGAAAGGTTGCTGAGCAATGGCGTTTCGCAGAAGGTGTATGGATTCCGAAGGAGGAAGAGTCTAAAAACATCGATCAGTTTAGGACCATCTCCCTGCTCAGTGTTGAAGGCAAGCTATTCTTCAGCATTGTTGCCAGGCGTCTGACATCCTACCTCCTGAAGAACTCCTACATTGACACTTCAGTCCAGAAAGGAGGGATCCCAAAGATACCGGGGTGTCTGGAGCATAATGGAGTCGTCACCCAGCTGATTAGGGAAGCCAGAGAGAACAAGGGCGACCTAGTCGTTCTGTGGCTGGACCTCGCAAACGCATACGGGTCCATACCTCACAAGCTGGTCGAAGAGGCATTATGTCGGCACCATGTCCCCGCCAAGTTCAGAGACCTCATTCTGGACTATTACAACAGGTTCAGTCTGAGGGTCTCAGCAGGGTCCACAACATCAGACTGGCATAAGCTGGAGAAGGGAATCATCACGGGATGCACAATTTCAGTGATCCTCTTCGCACTTGCCATGAACATGCTGGCAAAGTCTGCTGAGGTTCAGTGTAGAGGGCCCCTGACGAAGTCCGGCATCAGGCAACCGCCCATCAGGGCCTTCATGGACGACCTGACTGTGACGACACCGAACGTCCCAGGGGGCAGGTGGATCCTGAAGGGCCTGGAGGAACTAACCACCTGGGCCCGCATGACCTTTAAGCCTGCAAAATCCAGATCCCTTATGCTGAAGAAAGGAAAGGTCACCAGCAAGTTCCACTTCACACTTGGCAGCGTCCAGATACCATCCATCACCGACAAACCAGTGAAGAGCCTGGGGAAGGTGTTTGATTGCAGCTTGAAGGACAAGGCAGCCATCCAGGCAACCAACCAGGAGCTGGAGGCTTGGCTAACCACTGTGGATAAGTCAGGCCTACCGGGCAAGTTCAAGGCCTGGGTGTACCAACATGGCATCCTCCCAAGGATTCTCTGGCCCCTCCTGGTGTACGAGGTCCCGATTTCCACAGTTGAGGGCTTTGAGAGGAGAGTCAGCAGGTTCCTGCGGAAGTGGCTGGGTCTACCTCGGAGCCTGAGCAGCATCGCCCTGTATGGGAAAAACAACATGCTGAAGCTCCCCATCAGCAGCCTGAATGAAGAATTCAAGGTGAGCCGTACTAGGGAGGTGCTGCAATACAGAGAGTCAGCTGACCCAAAAGTCTCTCAAGCTGGGATCGAAGTTGGAACTGGGCGGAAATGGAGGGCAGCAGAGGCAGTGGATGGTGCTGAGTCACGGCTGAGGCACAGGGCTCTGGTTGGGACAGTGGCTCAGGGAAGGGCAGGCCTGGGTAGCATTACAACACCTCGCTACGACAAGGCAGAGGGGAAGGACAGGAGAGCGCTGCTCCAGGAAGAGGTGCGAGCAGCAGTGGAAGAAGAGCGAGCCAACACGATGGTTGGATTGCGGGCAGCAGGGAGCCTGGACACGCTGGGAGCAGGCAACAGAGCGCAAAGTCACGTGGACTGAGCTGTGGAGAGCCGAGCCCCAGCGCTTAAAATTTCTGATCCAGGCCGTCTATGACGTACTGCCAAGCCCGTCTAACCTGTTCTGTTGGGGGAAGGTGGAGTCTCCAGCATGCGCTCTGTGCCAGAAGAGAGGGACCCTGGAGCACATCTTGAGCTGCTGTCCGAGAGGCCTGAGCGAGGGGCGCTACCGCTGGCGTCATGACCAGGTCTTGAAGGCTATAGCGAACACCATCTGCAGCGGAATTGCCCACTGCAAGCGCCTCCGCCCAGAGAAGACCACCTCCTTCATCAGAGCTGGGGAAGAACCACCAGCTGCTGCCAAGATCTCCTCCTCTGGCCTGCTAGCAATGGCACAAGACTGGGAACTGAAGGTTGAACTGGGGAAACAATTAAAGTTCCCAGAGAATGTGGCCACAACATCGCTAAGGCCAGATGTGGTGCTGACCTCAGCATCCTCCAAGCAGGTCGTGCTCCTAGAGCTTACGGTCCCTTGGGAAGACCGCATCGAGGAGGCCAACGAGAGAAAGAGGGCTAAGTACCAGGCTCTGGTGGAGGAGTGTCGACTGAACGGGTGGCGAGCAAGATGTGAGCCCATTGAGGTGGGATGTAGAGGGTTCGCAGGCCAGTCCCTCTGCAGGGTCTACAGCATGCTGGGCATCAGGGGAGCCAGTAAGCGAAGGGCCATCAAGGAGGCCACAGAGGCAGCAGAGGTTGCCTCACGTTGGCTGTGGATCAGGAGAGGAGATCCGTGGGTAGGGTAGCGCCACCTGGACACAAGTTGGGGGATTGATCACCCCCGGCTGGGTCGCCTGGAGGAGAGTGTATGACGTTGAAATGACCCGAAACACTCGAAGATCCCAGGTAACATCACTGATGATGTGTCCAGGTTGCATCACTAGTTGATGTATGTTACAAAGCAGGCCAATCTTGCCCGGTCCCATATGGCAGCGACGTTAATGCATGACCCAAATAAATTTCTGTCCTTTAAGGATGAACGATCTAACCAGTTAATATTAAAGTCTACAAGGATAATCATCTCATTTGAGCTACCCATTGATTTAATAGTAGTGTCTATGCAATGTGTCGACTCTGTGGGGGAGTTTGGAGGTCTGTAAATATTCCCTATGGTCAGCTGTTTGTTTGCATGAAAACAAATTTTAACAAAGAGACATTCAAAGTGTACCGGGTTTTCCTTTGGGATTACAATGTCGGAAACTAAATTTGAAGAAACATAAGTAGCTACCCTCCACCAAATAAGTAGCTACCCTCCACCACGAGAATCCCTATCAGCTCTATACAAAACATAACCATCCAGTTTGATTTCATCGTCTGAGATGTTATTATTCAACCAGGTCTCCGACAGTGTGATAACACTAGGTTTATTATAGACAAGCCAGGCCCTTAAAAGATCAATTTTGTGTGGTAGGCTCCTAATATTCAGGTGGATGACAAATAAGCCTTTACCCATGTTTACTATTCAGGGACATAGACTAACATGATGTGAGGGGGGGGGGGGGGGGGGGCGAGAGAGAGTAGCATACACGCACACATAGTCACACACGCGTACACATAGACACACACGCACACACACACACAAACGCGTGCAGGCAGCACGCACAATCACAGACTGGCTACATTTCTTATTACATGAAGTGAAAGCATAATATTTGTATTTATTTTTGTTTTTGTTTGTTGTTTCATTCATAAGTAATCATTTAAGTCAAGTTATATATATCCCAGGCGTTAATGGTGAAGAATAAGAAAAGTATTGGCCAAGATCATTCTAATAGTGAAGAAACAAAAAAACAAACAAAAACATCTAAATAAAGAGGTAGCTGGCCCTTGGTTCTCACCCAAGTCATTGGGCTCTCCAGCCCCGACGCCCCCAGCTTCTGCTTCCCCTCCTCCGGAGTCGCTACGGGAGCCCCCGGTGGGAATCCCAGAGCGGTATGCAGGAGACCCTGCAACCCCACACCTTTGCTTCGGAGGAAGTGAAGGTGGCTTATTTCATCACCCACCTGATGGGCAGAGCCCATCTCTGGGGTACGGCCGAGTGGGAACGTCACACCCCAGCCTGTCTGTCCTTCCAGGCCTTCGCCTCGGAGCTCCGGAGGGTCTTCGGTGAGCCCTTGCGGGATCCCAACGCCGCTGGTGGTCTCCTAGGACTGAGGCAGGGGGGATGGAGTGTCTTTGATTACGCCATCAACTTCAGCTATGTCCTTGTCCTTCAGCTATGTGAAGGACAAGCTGGTCTCCAATGAACTCCCAAAGTTGCTGGATGGACTCATCAAGCTTGACACGTGGGTGGACTGTCACGAGCAAGCGTAACATCGAGCGAAATGTAAGGAACAACTCAAACGGCGCTCCCCGGTACGGACCTGCTCTGCTCTTGTGACTATGGTCTCCCCTGCCAGCGCCCTCGATGGCCACCTCATGGGGAAGGTCACCCACCAGACGACACACTTCCGCCTACTCCTGTCCGGAAACCACCATGAGACCATCCAGTCCCACATTCTGAGGTCCCCCCGTCTACCATTCATCTTAGGGTTTCCCTGGCTCTGGCGTCACAACCCCACCATAGACTGGTCTACTGGTTCCATCCTGTGCTGGAGTCCCGCTTGCTATCAGGTATGCCTCAAGCAGGCGTCTGCCCCACGTCCGACCACCTGCTCAAACCCCGCCCCCAACATGGTGGGGGTTCCTGTTGAGGACAATGATTTTAGAGAGGTGTTTAGCAAAACTAAGGCCACCTCCCTACCTCCGCACCGCCCATATGACCGCGCCATACTATAGACCTACAGCCCGGGTTGTCGCCTCCCAGGGGCCATCTATTTTCCCTGCCCGCCCCCGAGAGGCCATGGAGGAATACATTGACAACTCTCTGGCAGCAGGCATCATCCGCCCGTCCTCCTCCCCTGCTGGTGGGGGGTTCTTCTTTGTAGAAAAGGACAAAACCCGTGGCCATGTATGGATCCCCTCCCTCTCATCTACTAGAAGGGGCCACCATCTTCCCTAAGTTAGACCTACGCAACACCTATCATTAAGTCCGTATCAGGGAAGGAGATGAGTGGAAGATGGCTTTTAACACCCCTAGCACCCCAGCATTTGTCAATGATGTCCTGCGGGACATGTTGGACAGATTCATGTACCTGGATGATATATTAATCTTCTCTAAGACCAAGGAGGAACATGTCCACCACGCCCAGGCGATGCTGCAGCGGCTCTTGGAGAACTCACTTTTCGTCAAAGCTGAACAAGCTGCCTCACCCTTCTTGATCTCTGTTCGCCTGCCTTTTGTCCCGGTTTCCCGATCCTGCCCGTACCCAACTCTGATCGCCGCCTCGTTCTTCCTGATCTGTGTTTGCCTGCCTTCTATCCCGGATTCCCGATCCTGCTTGTTCCCTGTTATGATTGCTTGTTTAGAAAATAAAGACACTTTATTTTCACACGTGTGTGGTTTTGTGCTGCAATTTGGTTCAGTATGACCCATTACAGATTCTATTAGGAAGTCAAAAAGTAAATCAGTTCTACACAGCTTGTCACAAAATGCTGATAATTTTTAGAAACTTTTGTGGATATCCACAGGCCATCGTATCTAAATAATAAAAGATAAGTTGAAAATCTGGACGAATATCTCAACTTTCTATCAACAAATGCCATAGAAACCAATGTCATTGATTAATGTGGATGTAACAAATTGTACCACTTTCCACAGGTATTTAAAAGCATATTATTGCTAATGTCATGTGCCAGCCATGGACCGGATTGTCTTTCACCATGACACAGTGCTGTCAGATGTACACCTTCTACTGCCCAACACACAGCACCTTATGACACGGCTCAATCGCGTAGGACAGCCAGGTATGTATGTATGTATATATGTATGGTGCCTAATGTACATGTGTGTTACATATACATACCTGTACATATGTAAGGGCTGTCAATGGATAAATGAATAAACAAACTAATTGCACAACTTATTGTGATTAATCGCAATGAACAGCTTTTTTTCATTGAGGCTCAAGCGTGTAATAATGGATATTTAAATGTAAAAAAATGAGAAGATTAATGTAGAATCACACAAAGGAAGTACATTTAAATTAAAATACTATTGTTTAGTAGCATATACAGTATGTATGTATGTATGCATGTATGCATATATGCATGCATGCATGCTCATTTGTCACGATCATTTGTCACGTTTGTCACAACACGACAGCTACCCAATCACTGTCGTGTTGTGCTTTCAAACAACAGTGGCAGGGAGGATACAGGACACAAGTCCCTTTATAGTCGTGTGTATTTGCTTTCCTAGGTTTTCACATGGTTTGAATTGCTTGTCATTTTGTGTAAACTTTGTCAGCTGTAAATCATGTTGCCTTCATTGTTAAGTGTTTGAGAACCGCAGTCTTTTTTACAATGCTCACAAGAGGGCTACAGCGCCACCTGCTGTAAAAATGAATGAAATGACTCAAAAAAATTCATTCAATTTACTGTCAGAGTAAAAAATCTGAATCAGTAAAAAGACTCGGTCTTCCCAACACTAATGTGTGTATATATATATATATATATATATATGTGTGTGTGCCTGATAGTTTAAAAGAAGAAGAAGAACGGCATTTAGCTGATGCTTTTGTCCAAAGCGACTTAGAATCATATAAAAAGTTCGTTTAAGAGGTTTGCGTGTTGACAGTTAGAGGTGGGGATCGAACTGCCAACCCTCCTGTTAGTGGACAACCCGCTCTACCCACTGATAAAAATCATGGGTTTATGTCAGCTTGTCAACATTGTAATCCAGATATCTGTGTTCTCTGTTGTAAGACGGCTATTTGTTTCTCCCAATTGGCTGTTGCCATCATAACCACTGATTTCAGAAACTGAAAAAAGTTTGAATTTGAGAGTCGAAAGTGACGTCTACAACTAGAAAATGTAATTCCATGTGAGGAATTACTTGTGCATTGGGAATGCCCGTAATATTAAGATAAATTTAATTGAGGTGGAAATCGAACTGCCAACCCTCCGGGTGTGGAACACACGCTCTACGCACTGAGCTATGCCGCGGAATAGCGGAGTCAACATTTTTTTTAACATTAACTTATTAGCATAACAATGAATTTGTACTTTTTTTTGTACAACATTGCCTCGAGCGCTAACAACAGATGGATTTGACATGCATACATTCGGTCTATTTACTTTCCACTCTACAGGAAAAATGGCCGTTTCTAACCTAAAACTTCCGGTACAGATCTACAGCTTGTCAAATTAAAAGTCCCTTAAACATTTTGCCTCAATGGCAACACACTCCCCGTCTGGCCTCTGTGAGGTCACTATAAAAACAAATTATGAATTAACTAAACTTACACACAACACTCTTTACTCAGAAGCAAAACAAGTTCTGTCCCTAGGTAATTTTTTGAATGTCCTTGATCTGTGGTCTTCAATTCCACCTTACGGACTTTCCCATCTTCTCCAGGAATAGCCTTTGTGATTACCGTCAAAGGCCAGTTGTTGCGGACAGCTTGGTTGTCTTTGAGAAGGACGACGTCTTCTTCTTGCAGATTTTTTGGGCTTAGTCAATTTCTTCCGGCTGTGCAAAGTTGACAAGTACACTTGTCTCCAATGGCTCCAGAACATGCTGGACAAGGCTTGTACTTGTCTCCACTGCTTGGGGAGGAGGTCTTTGTCCGTAAAATCTCCTGGAGGAGGCGGGGTGCAGGCTTTCTGAGTTAATAGCATAGATGCTGTGAGAATGAATGGATCCTCTGGGTCATTTGAAACTGGAACTAGAGGCCTTGCATTCATGATTGCTGCCACTTCTGCCATTAGTGTGCACAATAATTCATGGGTCAAGTGAGTGCCATGTTCAAGAAGCATTGAATCCATGATCCTTCTGGCTACTCCAATGAGGCGTTCCCATGAATCCGATCCATATGCGAAGCGTGTGGTGGGTTAAACACCCAGGAGCATCCTTGTTGGTCTAGGTACCTCTGCACAGTAGTGTCTGGGTGGTCTGCGCTCATCCTACGTTCTCTGCAGGCTCCAAAGAAATTTGTACCACAATCTGACCTTTTGGCTGGTCCTCTTATGGCAAAGAGGAGCCTCAAAGCATTGATGCAGCTTGAAGCGTCCATTGAGGCAATCACCTTGATGTGGACTGCCCTCGAGCTAATACAGCAGAACAATATGGCCCACCGCTTGCTCTCAGACTGCGCCCCTCTCGTACGTCTGGTAGTGATGTGCCATGGTCCGAAGACATCCAGCCCCACATATGTGAAGGAGGGCAGGCCTTGAGACGCTCTGGTGGCAGCTCTGCCATTTGTTGCTCCTGTGTCCATCCTCTGAGTCTGCGTCAAGTCACGCATTTGTGAAGAGTTGAGTTAATGAGCCCTTTACCTCCGAGGATCCAGAGTCCTGCAGCTCTCAAGGCACCTTCTGTTAAATGGGGGCCCTGATGTTTTGCTTGGGCATGATGGTGTCTGGTGAGCAGGAAAGATACATGGTTTTCTTTTGGGAGAATAACAGGGTTCTTTTGCTCAATCTCCATGTCTGCATTTTTCAGGCGGCCCCTGATACAGATGAGCTCATTCTGCAAAATAGGGTTGAGACAATGTAGGCAGCTGTTTGGAGGAACTGAATTGTCTCTTTCTAGAGCTTCAAACTCTTTCTCAAATGCTTTCCTCTGCACAGCACTGATGATGACTTCTCTTGCTTGTGAAAGGTCGTCCGGAGAAAGAGGCATCTCACATTTATGCCATCCCTTACACTTATCCATGATGTTAGGGGACTTGTAAGATCTCACAATGAATTAAGATTGCCACAGCTCGCTAGAGTGTGTCAAAATTGGGGAACCTCTCAAAACGCTCTATGCTGAAACCTTTTCCATGTAGCAGGGTGACATAGCTCTTCACCTCTGGACGACCGGAAGACAATAAAAGACCATAAAATTAGTGCATGCATAGAAGGATGATTAAAAGAAATTCAAGGTAATAATAATAATAACAGTAAAATAGTCCATGGTAATAAATGACTGTATGTAATGTATCCAAGGACTACTTTGCTATCAGTGTAGAACTTGGAAATGAAATGAAAATGAAAAGAAATGGAATCTAGCTTCAAGTCCAGTTCATCCTGAATCAGTTTAGCCATTTCCACAGCCAAAACCACTGCACACTTTCACTCGCTATCTCCCACGAGAGTCCTAAGCTGCGTTGAGTTGGCAACTCATCTCCACTGAGATCTACATTTTTCCCAGCTGCCACACACTCCACACTTGGGAAGGCCCCCAAGACAGCCTGACTGTTCGATGCAAATTTGTGGAGCCTGAGATTGGACTCAACAAGTGAAACCTGTGTCCTATGCAGCAAGTCAATGGCTTCAGCATCAGTTTGGAAAGAACAAAGACCGTCATCAACATAAAAGTGGCGCTTGACGCAGGTGACAGTGTCTGCTCCATGTCTTTCCACACCCTCTGATTGCTTTTTTAAGCCTGTAGATAGCCACTGCTGGAGATGGGCTATTCCCAAAAACATGGACCTTCATGCTGTAGTTTATGACTTAATTTGTCACATCATTTTCTTTGAACCATAAACATCATCAGATAGCTATGCTCTAAACTGAGTTCTGTGCCAGAACTCAGTAGGTTCTGTGAGTTCTGTGCCAGGATATGACTCACAGTGAATGTTGAACAGGTCAACCTTGCCAATGACCGGTTGCTTTGGTAATCTAAAACGATATATGCCTAGGGCTGCCACAAACAATTATTTTGATAGTTGACTAATCAACAATTATTTTTTCGTTTAGTCGACTAATCGGATCATACGTAAATTGAATGTAAAACATACAGCTTATCGCACTAGCATGAAGCTGCTCTTATATAACCATCATTAGTTTACAGTTTGAAGTGTTTAAGTGTTATATGCTAAGTAAAATAAAGAAAATTAAGATGATAGTTCATTAAACCTTTAATAAAATATACTTGTAAGGTGCAAACAGCTGAGAAATAACGACATAAAAATAAATACTTCAGGTTTACTTTTTGTCTTTGGCATCAAACAGCAACAATGAGGTAGGTACCTGTAACTAACAAATATAACAAAAGGGCATTTTGTGCTCAGTGCTCAGCTCATAACTGTATTCAACTTTACTATACTCTGACTCTATATAATCCCAAACTGCACAAGGCTCTTGTTCATAGCCAGGAAAGTTAGCATTTCTACATGGCTTGGAGAAAGGCTTGCTCTCTTTTGAGAGCAGATGTTCCCTGCTGCAGAGAAAATCCGCTCCGATGGGGTGGAGTTTGCAGGGATGCAGAGAAAAGATTTAGCTAGCCTTGATAGTGCCTGGAATCGCCCCTCATTCTCACTCCACCATTTGAGAGGATCATCCTGTTTAGGGAGTGTGGCCTCTCTAAAGTACAGCCGAACTTCATTTAACACAACTTGGATCTTTGTCCACCCAAGGCAAGCAGGTCCTAGGCGAGGGTCCAGACAAAGAGTGGCTCAAAGATGACCCCAATGAAGAGTACAATTTTTGGAAGTGGGTTTCCCTTGCCCGGACGTGGGTCACCGGGCCCCCCCCCTGGAGCTAGGCCTGGGGGAAGGGCCCGTTGGCGAGCGCCTGGTGGCCGGGTCTACGTCCGCGGGGCCCGGTCGGGCACAGCCCGAAGGGACGACGCGGGACCCCCTTCCCATGGGTTCACCACCCATGGGAGGGGCCAAAGGGGTCGGGTGCAATGTGAGCTGGGCGGCAGCAGGAGGCGGGGACCTGGACGGTCCGACCCTCGGCTGCAGAAGCTAGCTCTGGGGACGTGGAATGTCACCTCTCTGGCGGGGAAGGAGCCTGAGCTGGTGTGCGAGGCTGAGAGGTACCAGCTGGACATAGTCGGGCTCACCTCGACACACAGTTTGGGCTCCGGAACCAGCGTCCTTGAGAGGGGTTGGACTCTTTTCCACTCTGGAGTTGCCCCTGGGGAGAGGCGCCGAGCGGGGGTGGGAATGCTTATTTCCCCCCGGCTCGGCGCCTGTACGTTGGGGTTCACCCCGGTGGACGAGAGGGTAGCCTCCCTCCGCCTTCGGGTGGGGGGACGGGTCCTGACTGTCGTTTGTGCTTATGCACCGAACGGCAGTTCAGAGTACCCACCCTTTCTGGAGTCCTTGGAGGGGGTGTTAGAAAGCGCCCCGTCTGGGGACTCCCTTGTTCTGCTGGGGGACTTCAACGCCCATGTGGGCAATGACAGTGAGACCTGGAGGGGCGTGATTGGGAGGAACGGTCCCCCTGATCTGAACCCGAGTGGTGTTTTGTTGTTGGACTTCTGTGCTCGTCATGGATTGTCCATAACGAACACCATGTTCAAGCATAAGGGTGTCCACATGTGCACTTGGCACCAGGACACCCTAGGCCGCAGTTCGATGATCGACTTTGTAGTTGTATCATCGGACTTGCGGCCGCATGTCTTGGACACTCGGGTGAAGAGAGGGGCGGAGCTGTCAACTGATCACCACCTGGTGGCGAGTTGGCTCCGATGGCGGGGGAAGATGCCGGTCAGACCTGGCAGACCCAAACGTTCTGTGAGGGTCTGCTGGGAACGTCTGGCTGAATCTCCTGTCAGAACGAGCTTCAACTCCCACCTCCGGGAGAGCTTCAACCATGTCCCGGGGGAGGCGGGGGACATAGAGTCCGAGTGGACCTTGTTCCGTGCCTCCATTGTTGAAGCAGCCGACCGGAGCTGTGGCCGTAAGGTCGTCGGTGCCTGTCGCGGCGGCAACCCCCGAACCCGCTGGTGGACCCCAGCGGTAAGGGATGCCGTCAAGCTGAAGAAGGAGTCCTACCGGGCCTTTTTGGCCCGTGGGACTCCTGAGGCAGCTGATGGGTACCGGCGGGGCGCGGCGTCGGCGGTTGCGGAGGCAAAAACTCGGGTGTGGGAGGAGTTTGGTGAGGCCATGGAGAAGGACTTCCGAACGGCTTCGAGGAGGTTCTGGACCACCATCCGGCGTCTCAGGAGGGGGAAGCAGTGCTCTGTCAACACCGTGTATGGGAGAGACGGGGCGCTGCTGACCTCGACTCGGGACGTTGTGAATCGGTGGGGGGAATACTTCGAAGACCTCCTCAATCCCACCAACACGCCTTCCACTGAGGAAGCAGGGTCTGGGGACTCGGGGGGGGGACTCTCCTATCTCCGGGGCTGAGATCGCCGAGGTAGTTAAAAAGCTCCTTGGTGGCAAGGCCTCGGGGGTGGACGAGATCCGCCCCGAGTTCCTAAAGGCCCTGGATGCTGTGGGGCTGTCTTGGTTGACACGACTCTGCAGCATCGCGTGGACATCGGGGGTAGTGCCTCTGGATTGGCAGACCGGGGTGGTGGTTCCCCTCTTCAAAAAGGGGGACCGGAGGGTGTGCTCCAACTACAGGGGGATCACACTCCTCAGCCTCCCCGGTAAGGTCTATTCGGGGGTCCTGGAGAGGAGGGTCCGTAGGATAGTCGAACCTCGGATTCAGGAGGAGCAATGTGGTTTTCGTTCCGGCCGTGGAACTGTGGACCAGCTCTATACCCTTGGCGCGGTACTCGAGGGTGCATGGGAGTTCACCCAACCAGTCTACATGTGCTTTGTGGACTTGGAGAAGGCGTTCGACCGTGTCCCTCGGGGAGCCCTGTGGGGGGTGCTCCGGGAGTATGGGGTACCGGGCCCGCTGTTACGGGCCATCGGGTCCCTGTACTCCCGGTGCCAGAGCTTGGTCCGCATTGCCGGCAGTAAGTCGAGCCTGTTTCCGGTGAGAGTTGGCCTCCGCCAGGGCTGCCCTTTGTCACCGATTCTGTTCACAACTTTTATGGACACAATTTCTAGGCGCAGCCAGGGCGTTGAGGGGTTACGGTTCGGTGGCCTCAGGATTGCGTCACTGCTTTTCGCAGATGATCTTGTCCTGTTGGCTTCATCGGGCCGTGACCTTCAGTTCTCACTGGAGCGGTTCGCAGCCGAATGTGAAGCGGCTGGGATGAGGATCAGCACCTCCAAATCCGAGGCCATGGTTCTCGGCCGGAAAAGGGTGGAGGGCACTCTCCGGGTCGGGGAGGAGATTCTGCCTCAAGTGGAGGAGTTCAAGTATCTCGGGGTCTTGTTCACGAGTGAGGGGAGGATGGAGCGGGAGATTGACCGACGGATCGGTGCGGCGTCGGCAGTGATGCGGACTCTGCACCGGTCCGTCATGGTGAAGAAGGAGCTGAGCCGAAAGGCGAAGCTCTCGATTTACCGGTCAATCTACGTTCCTACCCTCACCTATGGTCACAAGCTGTGGGTAGTGACTGAAAGAACGAGATCGCGAATACAAGCGGCCAAAATGAGTTTCCTCCGCAGGGTGTCCGGGCTCTCCCTTAGAGATAGGGTGAGAAGCTCGGTCATCCGGGAGGGGCTCAGAGTAGAACTGCTGCTACTCCGCATCGAGAGGAGCCAGTTGCGGTGGCTCGGGCATCTAGTGAGGATGCCTCCTGGACGCCTCCCTGGGGAGGTGTTCCGGGCACGTCCCTCCGGGAGGAGGCCCCGGGGAAGACCCAGGACACGCTGGAGGGACTATGTCTCTCGGCTGGCCTGGGAACGCCTCGGGATCCCGCCGGAAGAGCTGGACGAAGTGGCTGAGGAGAGGGAAGTCTGGGCTTCCCTCCTCAGGCTGCTGCCCCCGCGACCCGACCCCGGATAAGCGGCAGAAATGGATGGATGGATGGATGGATCTTTGTCCTCCTCAGATTCTTCATCCTCATTTTCACTCAAGCTGTCTGTGTCAGATTGAAGAAGGGTTTCCAGAGCACTCTTTCTACCTGAACCATTTGCCTTCTGCAGTTTTGCATTCTGTGTCCCAGTCGTTCTTGCTTCTTTGACAGCAAGCACTTCAATACTCCCCTGCAGTTTGATGCCATCTTCAGGAGTAAAAAACTTCAGCTTTTTGTATCTCGGGTCCATGGCAGCTGCAAGAAGAACAGGGTTTTCGTTGTCTCCTGAGATAGTGCAAAGAATCCCCCATCTCTGTGTTATCCCCTTTTCTGCACTGGAAATTAAGGACTTTCCTGAGCTTGTCTCAAATTGGCTTTGGTGGACAACCCGTGTCAGCCCTTTGACCACCTGTGGAAGACCTGAAATGGTTGTATACTGCTGTCCACTAAGGTAAACAGTAGCAGTCTCAAAAGGTGCCAACCCTTGCTTCAATTCTTCCAGCAGCTCCCACTGCTCTGGCTTCAGGTCGAAGTAGTGTTTCCCCCTTGGAGTTACGTCAGGATCTGAGAGAGTGGCAGTGAGAGGCCAGCGCTGTTCAAGGAGTCTTTCAATCATGAGGAATGTACTGTTCCATCTGGTACTGACATCCTGGATCAGTGCATTTTGCTTGACATTCATTTGCTCCTGTTTCATCTTTAAAGGAGCCAGCTCGCTTCTCTTGAAATGCTCCACTAGGTGCCTAGCAGCACCTAGTGCTCTGCTGATGGTGGTTTCTTTGAGAGGAGTGTTGACTAGAGCTGGAGTGTGTGTCCAGCACAGCGGATAGAGGCCCATCCATGTTTTTCTTCAAGCAGGCGCATTGCTGCCACCATGTTGGAACCACTGTCGTGAACTACTGCTTTTATTTTGGTGGGCAAGATGTCAAACTTTGCTAAAACCTCTTCCATCCATGTCATTATATTTGCACCAGTATGCCTCTCCTCAAGAGGCATGGTGGAAAGGTTGAGGGTTTTCATCTTCCAGTCTTCAGTCAGGAAATGGCAGGACACACCAAGGTAAGCCTCTGTTGCACGACTGGTCCACACATCAGCAGTCAGTGTGAGGAAACTGTTGACACCCCTGAGGGTCTCCTTTACCTTAAAGACATGATTTGGAAGAATAGTAAGCATTATGAGGAAAATTATAAACAGTATTCTGTTTTAATTTTAAACAATATTTGTCAGTTTATGCATCAAGCTTTAAATGTATTTGCTATTGCCAATTCAACAATTCAGTTATCATATACAGTTAAGTAGGTTAAATAATAAACATTCAACATATAAGTAAAATAAAACAAAAATTACATTGCATGCCTTAGCCATGATGAATTCTTAAATCTAATTGAGAGAGAGAGAGAGATCTTTTAATTATTATGTCTTTGAATGTTGCTTGTTTATTAAATCATTTATTTTACTGTGTTATTGTTGCTTTGGCAATATTGTTTTAATACACTCATGCCAATAAATCAAATTGAAATAAATAGAGACTGACCTTATCAAAGGTTGCATGATATTTCTTCTCCATCAGTGTGGCGAAGTGGGATCTGCCTGTTAGGTAGTTGTCATGATAATCCGGGTTGAACTGTTTAATCATCTCTTTAAACCCTTCATCGTCCCCCATGGACAGGGGTCTCATGTCCGTCACCAACATGTTCAGTATGGACTCAGTCAGGACGTTTGCTTGCTGAGGTGTGAATGACGCTGGCTTTATAACAAAGCAGTCCATTGAAGAAGAACGTAATTTTTTAACACTGAAACATAACGTTAGAAAACATTAGCGGAAGTACTCAGTAACTGAGTAAGTAGTAAGTTAGCTCTTTGTTGACGCTAATATTAGCAGCTAACTAGCCATCGTTGTTAGCCACACTTCATCGTTGTTAGCCAGAACGTGCTTCCTCTTCATGTGCTCATGCATAGTCGTTGTGCTGCCGTGGAAGGCAAGCTCTATCTACATTGCACAGTTTTGTCCTTTTTTGTCAAATGTTCCCACATTTTCGAGCTCTGTTGCCGTCGGGTTGCCATGGTACCAGAGACAGACAGACAGACATACTTTATTGATCCCTGAGGGAAATTGCCTTCGTAACAAAACTCCAGGAGAAAAAAGAGGACACTCTACTTATAGTAGAGTGTTAGAAAATATAAATATATAAAGGAAACCTATGTACAAATATAAACCTATGTAATAAAATATATAAAAATGTACATAAAGAAAAGATAATATGCATAAATGTACATACATCCAGGCATACACTACGAGGTAATAGCATACACAAAGCATACACACATACACAGAGCCCGTCTGGTATAACTTCCGGGGACATCACGGCTGACTTCGATTACCACTACTGCGCATGTGTGTCAAGGACAGAAAGGGAGACGCAGCAGTGAAAGGTGCTGCAGCAGTTTTGAGCGAAAAACAAAGATTTAAAAAAAAAAAGACGCGTCAACTATTAAATTAATTGTCAACGATTTTAATATTCGACTTAATCGTGACTAGTCGACTAATCGTGGCAGCCCTAGCCTATGGCATTATCTGGACAGCTCTTGTGATACACTTGCCTCGGCATATCTTGCAACATGACCCCCCAACTTATCCTACACCACTCACTTCAGTGCAATTTGAGCTGACGACTTCCGTGCTGTCGTCGTCCTCTTCTCCCTCCCTGCCATTCTGACAAGGGTACAGGAGCTGTGTTTTGTGGTGCAGGGCCCAGATGCATAGCTGAGACATGTTTTGTGCTGTCACACTCAGAACAATTCAAGATTCAAGTCCTTTATTGTCAAATGTGCAGCATAATTTACAGTCATACTGTACAATGAAATGTATTGGACAAGGCCCATTCCAACATGGAAGGAAAATCAAAGAAAACGGTTAAATAAAAAAGAATACAATAAAATAACAAAGTACAGTAAAATAAGGGCATCGCAGATTTAGTATGATCAGCAATGAAGAATGAAAATAAAGCAGAAAATAAAGCAGCAATGGAGAAATATAAATTGCATGACATTTTATTATTTACATCATACGTAAACTGTAGAGTTGTACATGAGCTTTGATGGAAGCAATGATAATCACAAGATCACAAGACATGATACAGATGTGCAGGAGTAAAGTACAATGGGTGAGGTAGGTATTGTCTAAGGTTGGCAGCAACCTGCCAATGATGGTCTGGGCAGTTTTCACCACTCTTTGCGGCCCTGGGCAGAGCAGCTGCCATACCAAGAGGTGATGCAGCCAAAGAGCATGCTCTTGATGGTGCATCTGTAAAAGAAGATGTCAGGGGACACGCCAACCTTTTTCAGCCTCCTCAGGAAGAAGAGGCCTTGGGGGGCCGTCCTTGCTGTGTTGTCTGTGTGGTGAGTCCAGGTGAGGTCGTCAGATATATGAACACCAAGGAACTTAAAGTGGTGGACTCTCTCTACTTCAGCTCCATTGATGTCTATGGGTGAGTGTCCCCCGTTGTGACCCCTGCTGCATTTCCTGCGGTCCACTATCAGCTCCTTGGTCGTGCCTACATTGAGAGAGAGGTTGTAGTCCTGGCACCACACTGCCAGGGCGTTAACCTCTTCTCTGTAGGCAGTCTCATTGGCATGTGTGATGAGTCCACGGCTGGTGAAGTGGCAACACAGTCTTGCATGTACAGAGAGTATAGGAAGGGACTGAGGACGCAGCCCTGAGGGGGCACTAGTGTTCAGAATGAGTGCGGAGAAGGTTAAGTTGTCCACTATCTCCACCTGAGGTCTGCCCACCAGGGAGTCCAGGACCCACGTCCGTGCCCCACTGAGAGTTAACCATAAAGCACACACCGCCTCCTCTGCTCTTGCCTGATTCCTGGGTCCTGTCGTGCCGGTGTAATGGCAGCCTAGTATCGTCGGATCAAGCCATGTCTCAAGTGAACGTCAGGACACAGCAGTTCCTTACATCGTGCTAATTGCTAATCCAAGCTTGTAGTTCGTCTCACTTATTGTCTAAAGACTGGACATTAGCTTGTGGATTGCTTGGGAGAGGTGGTTTGAAGTATCGTTTCCAAGTTCTGCATAGTATCCCGGCTCATGTGCCTCATTTCTTCTTCCAGCGGCATGTCCGTAAACAGTGGTGTGGTTGTTAACAAAGCGGTGGTGGAACAAAGGGGGCACCGCGTGGGCTTTCGGACAGAAAAACGTCCAAGTCAAAATATTCCGATCGCAGCAGTGTGTCCCAGTCATACTGGATGCAAGATGGTGTAGTATGCATAAAAAATAAATAAATAGCACATTTACAACAAAAAACCTTCAAAGTAGGAGCGGAGCTCTCGTCAGTGCAGCCATACAAGGCGCACCGGAAGTAGTAGTCAGTTTCCTTCCTTCCTTCAATTTCATTAAATTTTGGGGGGATTATGAAAACTATATATTTTTGGAAACCTTAGAGTATGGAGAATCAGAAAAAAATCGATTGACAATTTTCCAAGGTTAATATGGCGGCCATCTTGGATTTTCAAAATGGCCGTCTTTAAATACTAATTTCTCAATATAACATCTCCAGGATTACCTAGAATTTAATTTCTAACAGTCAAATTGTCATGTTGGATGGCAAGAAATCATGTCAAATAGATTTAGATGATCATTGACCCATATTTGGGGTTTTATTTGATCTTTTAATGCCAAATAGCTGCCTTAATGTTGTTGTTTGTTTTACCAACCACCGCCCCCTGTCATTGGAGGACATCTTTATTTTATTTTTTGTGTTTTCCTTAGATTTTTTTTTCCTATTTTAGACCCCCCCCCCCCCCCCCCTCATTATTTATTTATTCTTTTTTTTTGTATTTTTGGGATAAAAAAAAAGGATAATCATAACAAAGATACAGATATAACCTAAAAACAAATCTAAATTACCACCACCCCATCCCTACTCCTATTTACTAACTTTCCTCTTCCCCAACTCCTCCTCCTTGCCATTCTTCTTTCCCTTTTTTCCCACCAGTAAACAGTTTACACATCCCCATCATACTCGCTGTCATCATCACTGTCACTGAAAAGCGTTATATTCTGAGAGTAATCATCATTCTGGCAGTCTGTTCCACACTGACGTAGCTCAGTGCATGTTAGTCCATGTGATTTGCATGACCACTTGTAAGAAGAACAATCTTTTTTGACTCACATCTTAACATCTCAATGATGGCTTCAGGTGCAGGCAGAAACTTTATTATGATTGGTCTCAGCTGGCCATCTACTTCTTTGAAATATCCATTCAGTAATGGGTCAAGGAACTCCTGTTGTGCCGCAATATCTGCCTGTCCCCATACTCGGGCCTGAACATGGGCTCTCAGGACATGCTCCTTCAGAGCAGCACATGTGGGTGGAAGCTTGTCACTCTCTGCCATGTTTTTGCAGAAAAGATACCATCTCAATTCTGAGATATTGTCAAACTGGACCCCCTTTGATAAGTATGCAGCACATACCAACTTAGCCAAAGTAGACAGCTGATCCTCTGTTACTTCACTTTTTTGTGTAAGCGTCTGTAGAGCTTTGAGGACACAATCATCTGCTTTCAAGTAGATGTTGAACCAAGTGGTCTTTCCTATTCCAGAGAAACGCCCGGTGTTGTCTGCTCCTGTGAATGCATGAAATGCTGGTAAAGACCTTGCACGATCTGCACCTAGAGCTTTCCAAATTTGTTCCACTTGCAGAATCCCAGATGTCATTGAAATACAAGTATCTTTCAACAGACACGTACTGTATAGTTTGCTATGACTAAAAATAGGACAACAGCTTTGCATCAGAGGGGTTGCGATGTGATGCCAAAACTGCATGATGAATTAACAAGGTGTCTGCTTCTTCATGGTTGTTCCTTTCAAAGTGCAGCTGTATGATGCTACTTGAGTGTCCTGCAGCAAAGGATATGATGAGCACGGGGGAGTTCTTACTGTGTTCAATGGTCATTGATGCCAGATACTCTGTGAGATCTGCCTTTGTCTGGTCATAGGAAAGTAAACGGCTCATCGGAATGTTCTTGATGTTTTTATCATCTCTAATTTGGTACTGGATAGGATCATTTCCTCATCTTCTTTTCTGCCTTGTGATATGCTTCAAGGAATCAGCCTTGTATGTGTCAAATACCAGAATGACCTCATCATAGTCTCTGGTTAGAGACATTAGTCTGTCATAGAACCACTCACTTAAATCTTTGACTGCCTACTGTTGCTGGCTTTGTCAACTTTTGAACAACCACCATGCCATCTACAAGGGCAATTTTGCGAGTGGGATTAGCATCTTGAATAGAACCATGAAATTATGTCAAAATTATCATATTAGCGTAGGCCTGGGATGATAGTCAATAAATCAATTAATCGCACGATAAATGAAAATGAATTCGATAATTTTTCCGGCCTCGATATATCGCCATGTGCATGTGTGTATTTGTTTTCCTCGTCTCTTGCCTCCAAACACGCTGGATGACACGATGGTTCACTCTGTGCATCGGTCTCAGTACCAAGCACCGCCCCCTTACCGATGCACAGAGAGGTGGGGGGGCGGTGCTTGCGGAGCCGCAAGCACACACAAACACACACACACTGTAGCAGGTGAGCGAGCCTCATGAGGAGCATGGACAAACTTATTCCAAAGCCAAATGCCACAGCCCCGGTGTGGGAATATTTCGGTTTCAAGCCCAATGAACAAGGTGGGATCATCAAGACAGACAAGCCAGTATGCAAACTCTGTTTAAAAATAGTAGCGACCAAAAAAGGAAATACGACAAATTTACCGGGTTATTGTGGACACAGCTGAAAAGCCAGCATTTCGAGAAATGTTACAAACTTTCACCCGTCAATACGAATTGCCCTCCAGAAAATATGTATCACAAATGGCAATTCCCGAGCTGTACAACGGAGTGAAAGATGGCATGTTTTTTGTTTGTTTTATTTATTTAGGAAATTTAAAAGTTCTGGTTCTGGACATTCCAACGAAAAATAAAGGTTTAATTGTTGCATTTGAAAGGGTGTACTTGCATTATTATGATATATTAACCTTACATAGGTGATTATTTTGGTCTCGATAATGTCGACAATAATATCGTTTATCGTCAATAAATTGTGGGTCAATATATCGTTCAGCAAAATTTGTAATCGTCCCAGGCCTATATTAGCGCATATTTCAGTAGATTAAAGTGATGGTTCAGAGTAAAATTCACCCTGAGGTAATTTCCACCAATAATCCAGCCAAATACCCCCTCAGACGCATTTTTAGCGACGGTAAACATTGGTCAAGGTTAGGGCTATCAGCCGAATGGCTTAGTACTGGAGTGAATGGTACAGTGTGTATATCTCGTAAATTACCCCACTAATAATGCATGGATTGTTAGGTCTGTACTCACAAAACAAGGCATTTGAAAGTTTGTAAGTACACCAGGAGTTTATTTAAAAGAGCACTTGCCAGATAGCTTCAACTCTCTGCTGCTAACGCTGCTACAGCTGCGTCGACGTCACTTCCGTCTTTCCGGAAAAGTTCGTAAAAGTCCTCTTCAAAACTCAAGTGTAAGGAAAAGTTAGTGAATTCAACACTCCATCCAAACTTTCAAATGCCTCGTTTTGTGAGTACAGACCCTATATGTACTACTGCAGAAGCTTGACCAGCTTGACCAATGTTGACCGTCGCTAAAAATGCATCTGAGGGGGTATTTGGTTGGATTATTGGTGGAAATTACCTCAGGGTGAATTTTACTCCGAACCATCAGCCTCATTTGCATATTTAAACATTCAATTTCAGAAAACGTGGATTTCTATTAAGAACTCTTTGAACTATCTAAAAATGCTGTATAACAACTTTTCCTCAAACATTTTTTCCTCAGATTTACTTAAATTAACTCTAAGGCAAGACAACAGCAAATTAACCTGTGGCATTTTTAGTGTAATAGTACACCATATTCAGGACCCAAATTGACAGCATTAATGACTTCTGAAAACTGTCAATCAAAGATTTTCTTATTCTTTGGTCTGTATGGATTCCAAAAATATAGTTTTACAAATCCCCCCAAAAATTTAACAAACTAATTGGTCTGAACATAGTGTCCTTGACTATAGGGTGAGGTAGACTTTCTAGGGTGGAACAACACGGGCCTAATTTCATCTTCATGGACGACAATGCTCCAGCTCATCCAGGTTGCATCATTAGGGAATGGCTGCTGGAGACTGGGGTACCTCAAACGGAGTGGCCTGCACTTTCTCCAGACCATAATCCCATTGTGTAGAACGTAACTCTGTACTCCAGAACCTCAATGACCTAAGGGGCACTTTTCAAGAACAGTGGGATGCCATGCCTCAACAGACAATAAGTCAACTTGCGAACAGTATGAGACGTCGTTGTCAAGCTGTAATTGATGCTCAAGGGCACATGACAAGTTATTGAGACATTGACATTTTTTGTTGTTGTATACCCACCACTGGTGTTGGCTTTTGTTTAATAAATTGTTTGCCATGACGGAATCACCATTGTAGGGTGAACTTTTTACATTTTACATTTATTTCACCCAAAAGCCGAATATCCCTAGCTTGTTGTGAGTAATGTGTGTGTGTGTATGTATGTATGTATGTATGTATGTATGTATGTATGTATGTATGTATGTATGTATGTATGTATGTATGTATGTATGTATGTATGTATGTATGTATGTATGTATGTATGTATGTATGTATGTATGTATAATATAAGTTATATCAGTAATTCAATTCAAAAAGTGAAACTATTATTTACATTCATTACACACAAAGTGTTTATTTCTTTTAACTTTGATGATTATGGCTTAAAGCTTACAGCTATAAATTTTCTGAAAATTTGAATATTGTGAAAGTCATGGTGTCAGAAAATTAATATGGTCTCTTAGTCTGGTTTAGTTGGCTACACAATCACAGGGAAGACTGCCATTGGACACAACCTCCACAAGGAGGTTAAGCCACAAAAAATCATTGCTAAAGAAGCTGGCTGTTCAGAGTGCTGTATCCAAGAATATGCATAGAAAGTTGAGTGGAAGGAAAAAGTGTAGTAGAAAAAGGAGCACCAGCAACATGGATAACCACAGCCTTGAGAGGATTGTGAAGCAAAGGCCATTCAAGAATTTGGGGGAGGAGCACAAGGAGTGGACTGTGGCTGGAGTCAGTGCTTTAAGAGCGACCACACTCAGACATATCCAGGACATGTTTGTATGTATGTATGTACATATATATGTATGTATGTACATATATATGTATGTATGTATATACATATATATGTACATCTGTATGTATATACATATATATGTACATCTGTATGTATATACATATATATGTACATCTGTATGTATATACATATATATGTATATCTGTATGTATATCTATATATGTGTGTGTGTGTGTGTGTGTGTGTGTGTATATGTGACGGATCAGTGCTATCTGAGATGCAGCGCCACACTACTGTTGCTTCTACAGACCACAGACGACGACCAGGTGGATTATGGGGTGTTTTATTACAGCTCTTTCCTGCAACGAAGCATACAGCACCACAGCGGAGAGGGACAGTTAGCATCACAGTCACAGTTAGCATGAGACAATCTGAATAACAATGCAGTGAAGTCCTCTTTTCTCTGTTTATCAATTAACAGTAAAATAAAATACTGAAACCTGTTTGTATAAAATAAAAATAAAAATGACATCCTGGTGTGATCGTAAAGTGTATAGTGTTATTCCATAAATCATAAGTGAAAAATCCCCACATAACCATTATATAACATGAAATGTCTTTTAAGAACACATTCAACATTTACCATGAGGTAACTATAAAAATCACAAGTGGTTTATTAGCATTAAATTCAGAGGTAGATAACAAATGTGAGCCATTTATCTGAACATAACAAAGGCTGCTCAGAGACTGGTATACAAAAAAAACGTCATGAAAAGTGACATCAAAAGTGCACAACGTATTACCTGCAACACCGCATACAGCACCACAGTGGCGAGGGAAAGTTAGCATCATAGTCTCGGGACAATCTGAATAACACCTAACACGAGGGAAAACATTTACGCTAGTTAAGCATAATTAACAAGTCTCTAAACATTTTACGGTCTAACAAGTCACAGTAATTGCTCAAAACTGTTAGCATAGGTCAGTGAGTATTTGACATGGCAAAATATAAAGTGTAAACATCTGGAACATTAAAGAAAACTAGTAGCTAATCGAAATAATCCAGAAGAGGAATAATAATAAAAAGAAAAAATCCACAGGATAACAATAGTGCTCGTGCGATTGCCCCATGCCCTAATAATTAATTATCCCGGACCATGCAAGAGGACGTCTTACCACATACACATAGTCAGCTGCAAATATGACTTGACCCCAAACTTATAGAGTTGTGGCGTTCACGAACGATCCAAATCTTTTGACCGGCTCATCAACATGAACGATGGGAACCAAGTCGCGTTTGGTTGGGAGCCGTTCTTTTTTTTTTCTCTCTCCCTGAGTTCACAGTAATGGTTCACACAGATGCTCACCCAAGCTCCTCCTTGCTCCTCCACTGAGTGAGACGGAGAGAGCATGGGGAGGAGTATTAAGTAAGTAAGTAAGTAATAAGCGCAACAACTCATGCAATATTTGCATGTCCACGCTCCCTTCACGTGTGTGCCTCAGTAAAAAAATAAAAAAAGCGAGTGCGTCGGAATTGGCAGACTGAGAGAGCATGGGGAGGAGCGCTTATTTCATATGCAAATGTCGCATGAGGTGTGCATTAAAAGCTTTTGCATGGAACTTCATTGTAGCCTGCATTGTTTTTTATTGTGTATTTATAAGTGTTTAGGTGTTGGATGAATAACATAAGTCAAAGTAGGTTTACACACATAGACACACTTTATACAAAGGCTAAACAGTGATCTCACTGTCAACTCAGAGGGATATGGCAGTGGAATATTTACAATGAATCCATATCAGACTTTAAAATCTGATATGAAAATAAAAAATCTGAATAATTCAAACTCAAATATTGGTTGGAAATCTGAGTTTGAAATTATTCTGATCCAAATCTCAGCCCAACCTCGCTGTGATTTTTTCCAGGATAAAATGAATTAACCCTAGGCTGGCTTCTTAAAAGTGAATAAATATAAAAAAGAGCCAAATGAGCCAGTCTTTTGAATGGCTCTTTGAAATGAACGGATCCCAAAGATCCGGCTCCCTCTAAAGAGCCATAAATCCCATCTCTACAGACTAATTCTAACAAAAGGTGTCTCAGTGGATTACATTATAAACATACTAAAAATTTACCAAAGTTTAATACCAAGAAAGGCCCCATTTTCAAAATGGCCACTGTCAGGTCCCAGAAATTACCATTAGTCCTTTGTATTCCTCCTAGACTAGGAATACTGGTGCCTGATACATGTTTTGGCCATGTAATATTCTATGTGACGGAGCGCACCGGAGCGCACCTCTGAACGCACCGTCACCACGACAACACGGGTTTGCGCTCGGAGAGAGCCGGTGCCAGGAGCGCAGGCAGCGCTCTCCCCGTGCCAGTGGAGCCCATCAGGAAGCAAGAGGCGACACACTCACCTGCTGCCGCGGTCGCAGTTGGTCTCGGGGCCAAGCCGAGGCACTGCCGGAGTGCTTCCTTAAATAGCGCTAGTGGCGCGCTACGGATGGTCAGGTGACCATGGACTCCGCCATTAAAGGGGACTTGGGGAGTTTTGCCCGTTGTATTGTGTCTGGGCATAGGCAAACGGTGGGGAAACTGTCTAATATGTTATGGTTCTTTGTTGTCCACCATCTATGGGGATGGGTGTGGTTTGGGGGAACCACAAAGCTTAAATTGATAGGTCAGGCTAAAACCCCCATGCCAATTAGGAGTTGGTTTGCCCGGGGGAGAGGCTAGGGGTTATATAACAGGAGCCCAGGGCAGTAGTGGGGAGAGGGGGGAAAAAGGGACCGTGATGCTAGCTGAGGGCTAGCTAAACCCAAAGATGCAACTACTTTAAATACCGTGTTTGTTTGTACCAGTACGTCTATTTTTTGGCCAATTTATGTCTTCCACGGGGTGTTTGGGTTTTGGGGTTTTTGTTTTGTAAAATAAATATCACCGCACCTAAATTCGCCGGCTGAGCCATCATTATTTCAACACACGGACAACGAACCCGTGACAGTTGGGAGCCGCTCTTTTTTTTTCTCTCTCTCCCTGAGTTCACAGTAAAGGTTCACGCAGATGCTCACACAAGCTCCTCCTTGCTCCTCCACTGAGTGAGACGGAGAGAGCATGGGGAGGAGTATTTCATATGCAATGCATATGAAATAAGCGCAACAACTCATGCAATATTTGCATGTCCACGCTCCCTTCACGTGTGTGCCTCAGTAAAAAAAAAAAAAAAAGCGAGTGCGTCGGAATTGGCAGACAGAGAGCATGGGGAGGAGCGCTTATTTAATATGCAAATGTCGCATGAGGTGTGCATTAAAAGCTTTTGCATGGAACTTCATTGTAGCCTGCATTGTTTTTTATTGTGTATTTATAAGTGTTTAGGTGTTGCATGAATAACATAAGTCAAAGTAGGTTTACACACATAGACACACTTTATACAAAGGGTAAACAGTGATCTCACTGTCAACTCAGAGAGATATGGCAGTGGAATATTTACAATGAATCCATATCAGACTTTAAAATCTGATATGAAAATAAAAAATCTGAATAATTCAAACTCAAATATTGGTTGGAAATCTGAGTTTGAAATTATTCTGATCCAAATCTCAGCCCAACCTCACTGTGATTTTTTCCAGGATAAAATTAATTAACCCTAGGCTGGCTTCTTAAAAGTGATTAAATATAAAAAAGAGCCAAATGAGCCAGTCTTTTGAATGGTTCTTTGAAATGAACGGATCCCAAAGATCCAGCTCCCTCTAAAGAGCCATAAATCCCATCTCTATAGACTAATTCTAACAAAAGGTTTCTCAGTGGATTACAATAGTATCAGATGTACTTATAAACATACTAAAAATGTACCAAAGTTTAATACCAAGAAAGGCCCCATTTTCAAAATGGCCACCGTCAGGTTCCAAAAATTACCATTAGTCCTTTGTATTCCTCCTAGACTAGGAATACTGGTGCCTGATACATGTTTTGGCCATGTAATATTCTAATTAGCATATTTGCATGATTGATAAGTGATTACAAGTACAATTATATATTAAAACAATTGGTTACAAGCATATTCATAGTTGAATAAGTACAATTTCATTATTCTCCTATCCCATATTGTTTTGCCTTCTTGGTGGTGGTGTCTGTGGTTCATAACCATTCTTCCATCCATCCATCCATTATCGTGACCGCTTATCCTCTACGAGGGTCGCGGGGGGGCTGGAGACAATCCCAGCTGCAACGGGCGAGAGGCGGGGTACACCCTGGACAGGTCGCCAGCCTATCACAGGGCTAACATACATAGACTTGCATGTTTTTGGTCTGTGGGAGGAAGCCGGAGTACCCGGAGAGAACCCACGCAAGCACGGGGAGAACATGCAAACTCCACACAGAAAGGTCCTGGGTCCCAGGTGGATTCGAACCCAGAACCCTCTTGCTGTGAGGCGACAGTGCTAACCACTGCACCACCGTGCCGCCATAACCATTCTTTTGATTAAAATTAAGAATGAATTCATTAGAACTGTGTGGGACTGTAAAATTAGTCAAAACGGGGCTGCCACGTGAAGGCTAAGTACCGCTAACCCCTTTTTTTTTTTGTTTTATTGTTTTTATATTTTTTTAAAATATTTTTAATGCGTTAAGTTTTTTTGCCTTTTGTTTTTTTTTAGATATTATAGATATTTAGATATTTTAGATATTTAGATATTTTAGATATTTAGATATTTTTAATACTTTTCTTATTTATACATGTCAGGTTCGTTTTATCCATGCAAAAAAAAAAGGTTGCTCAGCCGGCGAACATCGGTGCGGTGATTTTTAGTTACAAAAACAAAACCCCAAAACCCTAATACCCAGTGGAAGAAAAAAAGGCCACAAAATACCGGCACAAACAAAAAAGACGGTATTTACATGAGTTGGATCCTTTTTCACGAACTTGGAACCCAGGGAGCATCACTGTTCGAGAGCCCTTGCTAATGCCCTGGGCTCTTCTTATATACCCCCCTAAGCCCCTCCCCCGGGCAAACCAACTCCTAATTGGCAGGGGTTTTTAGCATAGCATAGCATTCTTGGTGTCGACAGTCACACAAAACACATCCATCCCCACATATGGTGGACAACAGGTAACAACAACAGATAAACAACTTTCCCCAACGGTTGCATACGCCCGGACACAATACATTGGGCAAAACTCCCCAGGTCCCTTACAATGGTGGAGTCCATGGTCACCTGACTAGCCGTAGCGCGCCACCAGCGCTATTTACGGGAGGACCCCGGAAGTGCCTCGGCTTGGCGCCGAGACCAACTGTGACCACAGCAGCAGGTGAGTGTGTGTCTCTCTCTCTTGATTTGCAATGGGGCTCTGCTGGAATGGGGAGAACGCTGCGAGAGCGGGTGCCTGTCGCGGAATGACGGGGCATTCAAAGGCGCTCCCTCACAATACATATCTTTTTCTATTTTCTTAAGTTGTTTCCTCTTATTATGTTTTTTTTTTAATTCTTTTGCACTGTGACCTTTGACCTTCTTTTGCACTGTGACCTTTGACCTCTGACTAGATAGACCATTAGTCGTCACTCTTTTCCTCCCATAGAGGTTGATTATAGTGATTCTCACATTTCCCAACTTGACATGGTCCACACGCAGGCATACATGGTAGTCCATATGCCTTGCAACTGCACCATTGTGTTTGGCAGGCAGTTGTGCGATCAGTGGATCATCTTCAGGAGGCCTTCTGGGGCAGCAGTCTTATTGGTCATAACTGGCAGGAACTGGTTCTCCACCAGTTTCCATCCCCAATTGACTGTGTTCATGACACCTGGAAGTACACTCTTTGGCAGTGATATTTGGTTGAGAACTCAGTTGGAGGCAGACGTTCTGGGGTAACAAATGACTTGGCGGTAACAAATTTCTTGCTAAATAGGTTGTAGCACAACGAGGCAAGTGAATAGGTACTCTTTCCGCCAAACAATACTGCCATTGCCTTGGTCCCATGGTCCTCTATGACATTCCTTGCTTGATGTGGGAACAGAAACACATTTGCACCGGACTGGATGGTTGATTCCCCATTCACACGTTTTTGAAATGCTGTCTGTTTGCAAACACAAAAAATCTGTGAGCCTCATAGCTCATTACATCTTCCAGTGAAAACTGTCCTGAGAAACCTTTACTTTGGGGTTAGGTGTTTTGTTTTCATATCTGCAGCTGTCTAACAGTGAAGTCCTCTTTTCTCTGTGCAGAACCCACACCAACCACTGCGCCAATAGATGGCGGTGTTGCACCTTTTTCTGCCATAATTTAACAGGCATAGATCTCTCTCTCTCTCTAGCTCAGTGGGTAGAGCGGGTGGTTAGTGGTCGTCCACTAACCGTAGGGTTGGGGGTTCGATCCATAGACTGTATATAAATATGGACAAACCCTCCGTGACGTCACCCATAGACATTCTTAACAGCGGAGATGAAGCCTAAAATTGAGCTTCTGGGCGCCGCCATCTTGGACATTTCAGTCTGTGTTCTAAGCCCGCCTACCTCCGGCCAGACCAATCAAAGCCTCGAATCCGTGAAGGTCATGCCGTGATGACAGATGACAGCTGCCAATCAAGTTGACCACGCCTTTAATTATTCATAAAATAAATCCTTCTCTGTGCATTAAAATAATGGATTCTAAAAAAAATTCAACCCCCTCACAGTTGTCATGGACTCGAACACTACTGAAAGACACCAAAACCGTTTTTTGAACCAGGCTGTAAACATGTTTATTTTGGCTGTAAAGTTGGACATTTTAACATGGGTGTCTATGGGAGTTGACTCCTTTCTGCAGCCAGCCTCAAGCGGCCAGTCGAGGAACTGCAAGTTTTTGCACTTCCGCATGGTCTTCATTTTTCAGCATGGGATGTTGCCGCTTGGTTCGATCCCTGTGATCCCCACTTCCAAAACTGTCTACATGTCTACAAGTGTCCTTGAGCAAGACACTGAACCCTGAACCCCAACTTGCTCCCCGGGCGCTGATCATAGCAGCCCACTGCTCCTATGTACAATAGGATGGGTCAAATGCAGAGAACGAATTTCGTTCCCATGTCACATGGGAATGACAAATAAAGACCACAAGGTCCCAATAATTATTTATATATATATATACAGAATATATATATGTCATTCTACCTCACTCCACACCCAGTTGAATGTTGCAGACAACAACAAAAACTATATATATATATATATATATATATATATATATATATATATATAGTTTTTTGTTGTTGTTGTTTTTGTACAATGGTAGGTACAGTCTACTAAATAATTAAAGGGTGAGGTGGGGGGCATGTCCTGGGGGCGGGGGGTCTGCAACATTCAACTGGGTGTGGAGTTAGGTAGAATGACAGCCTGAGGGAAAAAGCTTCACCTGAACCTGCTGCTCCGGGTTCCCAGAGACCTGTAGCGCTTTCCAAAGGGGAGCAGGGTAAACAGTCTATGGTTGGAGTGAGAATTGTCCTTCACAATGCTGCATACCTTATGCAGGCAGCGCTTTGTCTGTACAGCCTCAATGGAGGGGAGTGGAGAACCGGTGATGCGTTTTTCACCACCCTCTGCAGTGCTTTCCACTCAGAGGAGGAGCAGTTACCCTACCCCACTGTGACACAGTGGGTTAGTATGCTCTCAATGGTGCTGCGGTAGAAGTTCAGCAGAATCTGAGGAGAAAGTTAGGCCTTTTTTAGTCTCATCAAGAAGAAGAGGCGTTGGTGAGCCTTCTTGATCAGAGCAGAGGTGTTAAGGGACCAGGAGAGGTTCTCAAGAGATGTGGACTCCAGAAACTTGAAGCTGGTCACACGCTCAACCTCCGTCCTGTTGATGTGGAGGGGGGTGTGTGTACCAACTTTAGACTTCCTGTAATCCACGATAATCTTTTTGGTCTTCGTGGTGTTGAGGGACAGGTTGTTGTCGGTGCATTGAAAAGAATGCCCTTATGAGGAACCGGAGAGGCCTTGTTATGCTCTCAAACATTTAGTTTTGTTGAAAATTTAATCAAATCTACACTTTACCGTAGCTTGTGTTCTAAATAATGTCTACAAGTCATATTTGTTTGAAATGCTGTTGGAAAGGTTGTGGCAAGTTGCCACCAGTTTTTCTCTCACTCTGGTTAACACTAGCTGTTTCTGCCTTGAGCAACTCATCATGCAATTGATTAAAATGTTTTTACTCAAGTGTAGCGATATGTCCTTTCTGTGTTTCCAGTGTTCATCTCTAAATTCAAGATCCTTTGGAATGGCAAGGCACCTGACACCTGTGAGCAGGGTTCTCCCAGTGTAAAGGAAGAAGAAGATGTTGTTTCTCTGCATGAAGAGGAGGAGGAGTGTGTAGCAAGGGTAGAGGCTGATGAGGAAGAAGCTGTAGACAAGCCAGTCCTAGATGACGATGGGGATCTTAAGGTTATGCGCAGGTAAAAACCAGAGAAAACATATTTACTTAGGTCTACCTAGGTGTTTTGATACTATTATTTTATTAAATGTGTAACCTATTGACAACTTATTTGGTATAATTTGATCAACAAAGGTGTCAGTGTCCCTATTCACATTGAATATTATTTAAACAAAGCACTGTTTTGCTATACATAGTATGTTTTATTGTGGGTTAAATCACTAATCAATTTGAATCAGTATGTTAAAAAGAAATCATTCTGGCCTATTGCTGTAAAAGTGATGAATGGTAAGTCAATTACGACACTCAGATGTGAAAAGTAATCACTGCACTTTGTTTCTAAATGATGACAGAGATTGCATTCGGTCCTAATGGCAGTAAAGGCACAGCAGCCTACCATTACTTAATAATGGCAGAGATAAGTGAATCTATTGTAATTGCTCACTTCTTCACTATTTAACTCTCTCAAGTTTACCAAAGATGGAATTTAGATTCGATTTTGATATGATTGTGCCAAGGTTTGTGCTCTTAAGTTTCATTGTTAAGTTTCAAGTAAAACGTTTCTACAATCTCTCTCCCAGGCCAAAGGAAGGCCCCTCTGAGTGCAGGAGCCGAGCAGAGATCTTCCCCATCATCCTAAGCCAGTCCTCGAATACACCGGACCATACCAGTGATGAAGAGGATGAGAACAATCAGCAAGACATCATTAGGATCGGTAAGTGTTTGTTTGCCCCACTGTAGCTTAAAAAGTAACTATAACTAATAAAAGAAGACCCTGTTGAAAAGGTTTGGTCCTTATATATTTGTACTAAGATGTGAAAAGTATGGTTAAAACAAACCACGTTTTGGCAGCAAATATTGTCACCAAACAGCTTTTAAAATACTATTTGTTTTCAGCCATCATAATACCAGAGAGTACTGCTTCATACGTGTGTTCTGCAACATCAACTCAACTCAAAGAATTTAGACCTTGCTAACTTCTTGCTGCCGTGTAGCAATTGTGGAATTGCTTTTCTTTTCATGGGATCGATATGGATCCACTGACACTAATAATACTTAAATACCTTTTACAGTTTGAGAATACAAGTGGCCCTAAACCCTATATTCGACAGCTGAGTATAATAACAATAATTAGAATTGTTGAACTTCTAATATGCCTTTCATTTAGACCAGTTTCAAAGCACTATCTCATGGCATGATATGTGTGTTCTTCCTGCCTGCGGGTATTGAACACTATGATCTGTTGACAGAGCACACCATGGCTACTACCCTCCAAGATGTTGGCAAACAGGTACCATCTGTACCATGATGATGATGATGACAACTATATTATTTTGACATCATGGATTGCATGCTAGGCATATATCCTTTGTCAAGTTGCCTGTACTGAGCCTTAGACCTAACTGTTCTGTCGTTTGTTTGTAGGTGTGGCGGGGTGCTTTCGTCTTGGCAGACTACATCTACTCCCATTCAGCCCTCTTCCAGAATGCCACCGTTCTAGAACTGGGGGCAGGAACTGGCCTGACTAGTATTATCATGGCCACCACTGCCAAAATGGTTTACAGCACAGGTAAGAAAAAACTTGTAAAACACTTGTAAAACAGAAACAGGCACACACCATGCATCTTTTTGGCTTCAATGCATGCTAGGCCTTATTCGACTAATTTTTTCTCAGGGTTTCAGGTGGTTGCCGTTTGATGGTTTAGGTTTGAGGGGATGTTTTCCAATCTCCTCTGAATACATGCCAGTAAAAGCCTAGCAATCTAGCAATTTTATTTTTTTGCCTCGAGATGTAAGTGTAACCAGCCTGACACGGCAGCTTGGCTCCTAACAACATGATGTCAGTCAATCGGGGAACCCTTCTAAGTGATGTAGCTGCTAATGGTGTTAACTTTGGATTAACTTCAGCCAATCTGATCCAGAGTGTTGCATTTCCAATCGGCTGCAAAGCAAGGTTAACTGATGACGCTCCTCAATAAACACTGCCAACTGTCCAGCCCACATACATACATACATACATACATACATACATACATACATACATACATACATACATACACACATACATACATACATACATACATACATACATACATACATACATACATACATACATACATACAGTACATACAGGGGGGCAGCCGCGGCCTACTGGCTAGGGCTTCGGACTTGTAACCGGAGGGTTGCCGGTTCGAACCCCGACCAGTAGGAACGGCTGACGTGCCCTTGAGCAAGGCACCTAGCCCCTCACTGCTTCCCGAGCGCCGCTGTAGCAGGCAGCTCACTGCGTCGGGATTAGTGTGTGCTTCACCTCACTGTGTGATCACTGTGTGCTGAGTGTGTTTCACTAATTCACGGCGTATATATACTTATACATACATACACATACATGCATACATACATACATACATACAACATACATAAATGTAACATTCACTTCCACTGCCATGCTGATGACACCCAGCTCTACGTCACCACTAAACCCTCGTCCTCTCTCCCGCCCACCTCCCTCACCGATTGCATCACTTAAATAAAAACCTTGTTCACCCTCAACTTCCTCAAACTAAACAGTAACAAAACTGAGGTTCTCCTCATTGGCACTAAATCCACTCTATCCAAAACCGACAGCTTTTCACTCACTATCGATAACTCCTCTGTTTCACCGTCCCCCCAGGTTAAGAGTCTGGGTGTCATACTCGACAGCACACCTTCCTTTCAATCCCACATCAATAGCATTAACCAGTCTGGCTACTTCCACCTCCGAAACATCAATCGCCTCTGCCCCTCCCTTACCCTACCATACTGCCGCCATCCTTGTCCACAGCCTCGTCACTTCCCGTCTGGACTACTGCAACTCTCTCCTCTTTGGCCTCCCTCACAAATCACTCCATAAACTTCAACTGGTCCAGAACTCAGCTGCCCACATCATCACACGAAACCCCTCCATCCACCACATCACTCCTGTCCTCCAACAGCTCCACTGGCTCCCGGTTCAGTTCTGTATCCAATACAAAGTCCTCCTGGGAACATGCAAGGCCATCCACAACCTTGCCCCCCCCCCCCATATCTCTCCTCCTCCATGTTCCCACTCCCTCCCTCAGATCATCTTCCTCCGTACATCTGTCTGTCCCCTTCGCCTGTCTCACCACCATGGGGAGCAGAGCATTCAGCCACTCTGCTCCCTGTCAATGGAATTCATCACCACCCCAACTCACAATTCACAATTCACAATTCACTCCCTCACTTCGAATCACAACTCAAAACACACCTGTTCAAAACTGCCTATTCCGTCTAAATGTCTATTGCTCTGTCTCTTTTTAATTGTTCTTATTTTATTCTGTATTTTATGTTGTTTCTTTTTTCTTGTGTGTACCTGTACGGTGTCCTTGAGTGCCAAGAAAGGCGCCTTCAAATTAAAATGTATTATTATTATTATTACATACAAACATACATACATACATTTTCCTACCATGTTGGAGTGGGCCTCATCCAAAACAATTCATTGTACACTATGTTTGTAAGTGATGGTGCACATTTGACAACAACAACAAACAATGCATAGTAAACAACTTCAACATACATGCATGCATGCATACATACATACACCGACATTCATTCACATTCATTAAAATATAATGTATTGGTGTATGGCACTTTTGTATATTGCTATAAGTGTGCTTTGCAGTACCTTTTTAAGTACCTTGTTTTGTACTGTACGTCTGATTTATTGAGGTGTTGTTGACCATGCATTTTGACATTTACATTTAGGGCACTTAACAGATGCTTTTATCCAAAGCAACTTAAAATAAGTACATTTGTCAGATGAAGGTGAAACATTTCATTGCTGTTAATACAGTAAGAAAGTCACCAGAACATGTTTCAAGCATTTCAATTGCTAGGTTAACCATTGCTAGTATACAACATATCTGGCTAAGTGACAAGTTACAAACAGCGATTATGTGCCAAGACATACAACATACATGAGCATGTACCTTTTTTCTAAAGGTATAAATACCTTTTTTCTACACGTTTTCCTTCCTACCCAACCAGGACTGTGATCAATGAAAATGTCAAGATACTGATCAACATTTTGTTGTGTTCCCGCGTTTTTAAGATAAGATATAATGTAATAATCCCAGGCGGACCAAGGTTAAATACTAAAGAAAACTTTACAGTCGGTGTACATATTTACATTCAGATGTGAGGAAGTAGAACATTTTACATTTTGATGTACAGAATTTTCATTATGTATTTGAACTATTCAACAGAGGTTGGATCAGACAGGAAAGTGATATCTGATATTATTTCAGTGTATTTCTAATTCACTTAATTTCATAATTTATTTCCTTAGCCATCTTCAGAGACTGGGCTAAACCAATTACTAAGCACTTGCAGAATAATAATTTTGTGAATGTTGATAAATAAAACTAAAAAAATGTTGGCTGTGTGAGATTTTGGCACTGGAAGTGACCATGAATTAATTTTTATATGCAGACATGGAGAAAATGCATTTAATATAAATCCCTGTGTGTTTTAGATGTGGGGGAGGACCTACTAAGTATGTGTCAGAGAAACGCAACATTGAACAGACATCTTTTAGCATCAGAAGGTGAGGTAACTGTGACTGATTTATTAGTATTGATTGGATTGTGTGCCACAGGAGGACTAAAAATTATGATTGAGTATTTTATTGTAATGTAACAGGTTAATGTCCAAGTACTGTCACCAGCCATCCAAGGCATGTTTGGCTTTCATTTGCTTGTCTTTCAATGTAAATATATTTGATTTACACGTTTATGACTTGTGACTGCCTCAACAGGAGGTGAGCTTCGAGTCAGACAACTGGACTGGCTCAAAGATGACCTCTGTACAGGTACATGCCTGGACAAAAGCAAAACATTTTTGATGTAACATCAAACATTATAAACATTATAAAACATTAAACATTATAAAAGAAGTTAGGCAGAGTGGAAGAGTATGGGGGCATATCACTAAAAAATCATAAGCAAAAAGACTGAGTGCCTGCACAACTTACACATCTGTGCACAACATATTGTAAACACTTTTACTGCCCTTTGCATAGTATTGCACTGCTTGTGAGTGCAGTACAATTGCCTGTGAGGAGAAAATTATTAATTGAGCCCGCGCGTAAAGGGAAGTGGCACGAAACTGCCTTCACACAAATGCTGTCTTTGCTCTTGTGCTCGCAAAGTGTTTTCTTGCATGATATTTTTTCTTGCTCAAAGGTTTTCTTTTTGGCTCTGAGTGGGCAGAGCCATCCCTGGCCATTGCATCCCTGGATGTGACTGGTTCCATGTTGCCTTATGATTTATTGGGTAACATCAAGCAAGCTCATGTTTAACCAAGAGTCTGCTAAAGAGCTCACGTCTCCTAACATGCTGTGGAGAACAATAAAGCACAATGTTACACCTCTGACAGCTTGTAGCTGGATCATCTGGAGCAGTGATCCACAACCAACCATTAGCAGTGCTTCACTTCATTTGCACGCTCAATATTTTTTTCCCTCACCGGCCATATTATTGCTTTTGCAACAAATGAAATACTGTGGTATGTGCAGTAAAAGTGCTCACAATAATGATTAAATTATGTGTGCATGGGTGTTAGTTGTGTGCACGCAAGTTTTTTGGTCACGATTCTTTACAGTAATATGCCGCTGTAGAAGAGAAGGTATAAACAATGTATTTATAGAGTGCATTAGGTCAAGAGATCAACAGAAACAAATTAAATAAAAAGTCAAAGCCAAAGTAGCTTTTTATGTCAATTCCTTCACATGACAAGACATACAAAGGGAATCGAGAGGGCGTTTCCCGTGGTGAAACAGATAAAGTACAAAGGCACAGCAGACAAGACATTCCTGATGCTAAAAGTAAACATACAATTTAAAACAGTTCAAATAAAAAGAGAAGCTAAAAATAAATATGCAATGTCGGAATCTACTATTGTATAAAGTAGGAGTAGTAGCATACATTTCTGTAAAAGTTAGTGCCAAAAAAAACAACTGATCACTTCATGCAGAAAGCTGTGACTGAATCATTCGTCAGTAGTTACGTTTAAACAGATTGTGTGTTCTTCTGTTTTATAAGATGAATAGTCAGGAAAAATGTTAATTTGTATTTGTAACATTTGACTCGTCGGTATCTTGTCACTTTTGAAGAGGCTGACATGGAATTCAGCTGGACTGAAGACGAGGTTGCGGATCTCTACGACAACACTACCGTCATCATCGCCGCCGACGGTAGGTCACTGATCCGTGTTTAGGTTAAATGCTCAATAGTGCCACTTCAACGTAATTTATCTATTATTTTTCCTATTTGTCCACAAACAGTTTGCTATGATGACGATCTAACAGATGGCTTTTTCCGAACTGTGTACCGTTTGTGCAACAGTATGACCAAGCCTTGCACTATTTACCTCTCTCTAGAGAAACGGTAAGTGTTATCGCTACAGTACAGTACATTGTGCAGTCATTTATACTACAATAGATATCATTATGTTTCATCACATTCACTTTGACATTGGACATACAATGGGGTAAGTCCAAAAAAAGAAACCCTATGAAACCAAAGGGTTCTTCCTCTGCTGGGTGACGATGGTGCACAGAATGAACTTCACACTGCGGCACATGGACGTGTCCTGCGATGCCTATGACTACTTCCGCCACTGTCTGCGCCAGCTGCAGGCTATAGAGAACGGCCCACGCCATTTCCAAGTGGAGACCCTGGCCACCTCATTCCCTCAGTGTCTGCAGTATGAACGAATCGAGTATCTGGTGAGCCTCTCATAGCCTAGAACGCTCACATTGTCGAGCTTGTACAGTGGTTGTGGAACTTTCTTAACTTTTGTAAAGTAGAAATGGTTGTGGAATTTAGAAAGTGTTTTTGAAATGTGATATCTGCTCTAACTGTTTTCACGACCACTAATATAACATAATGAATATATACTGTATGTATATGATTTATGATTCATATGTAACCTACTACTACACCCTCTCCTGTTCCCCATCAAGGATGAAATATTAGTCAAATTTAAGGGGTGTTGCTTTTAAAGAACCTCTTGCTTGTGTCATTAGGAGCTGTGGAAAGTGACCTCTACACCTACTGTGGAGCACCTGCATGGTGGGCATGACGCGGCCCCTTCTCCTACCTGACCAGCAGCTCTTTGGGAACTCAGTCAGTTTCAAGTGTGGGAGTGGTTTATTGGTTTGAATAAAGGGACATTGGTAGTCTGGAGTGGGTTTGCACATTAAGCTTTATTCAGAAAAATGTTTGTTTGGGATTGTTGAAGTGGCCCTTTTGGATTGAAGAATGGCTGTTTTTAAAGTTGAAATCCTTGGAATGTGCTGTATTTTAAATAAATGTAAATGAGTCCTGGCAATGTTTACATCATGATGCCTAATTAAGCCAGAAAAATATACGATTTCAACCCATATGTAACATAATTACGTGTGGAAATGAGCACTCATGAGGGAGGTAGCGAAGGCCATGCAGTTCTAACAGGCATGGTTCAAACATCGCCTTAACCAAGATTGACTGGAGACAGTGAATATTTCTGAATTTCAGTGTTTAGTTTTATCCGTTTGGAAAAAAATTATACCCAAGTTAAGTTTATTTTGACACCTCACATCCCAGAACCTTAATAAATGCAAAGCATATAAGAGACAAGGGTGCAGAGCCGGTTCAGACCTCCATGGGGCCCTAGGCAAAATTCTGCTAAGGGGCCCTCTTAACTGAACAGTCACACCTGACACCCAGTGCTTCCACTCATCCCCCCTTTAAACATATTGCACTAGTGTCGCCACCTGTTAGTCTAATTCAAAATAAATACAGACAAAATATGGATGGAAACCTCTTCTGGACTTGTCTTTGGGGTAAGAAAAATCCACTCCTGGCTTGAATGGACCTCTGCGCACTAACTCAGTCCGCATACAGTCCGTTAAGACTGGGGGCCAGTCTGCTGGATCATTTGGTGGAGCAGAGACTGGTGCTTTAGGGTCTGAGCTAGCTTCTGATGCTTGCTGTGCACACATGGTCGTGTGAATAGTGGCCGAGGCTGCCTGTTCTTCTCCTGTGTCTGTACTTGACAACAGTGGCTGTACTGGACCTGTGCTGGTTGAAGGTGGCTCATCTGTGCCTGTCTTTTCTTGTTCTGTCCCTCCACTGGCTGACTAACAGGACTCTGTGCTGCTTGTTAGGAACTTAAGCATAGCACCTGTAAAATATAGATCAGGCTACTATTAATTCAGTTCCATCAAATTGACTGCACTTGTTTTACCTTCATATACTTAAAATGTAGGTGATTTAGATTATTATTTAGCCTTTTTAGCACCATTGTCATAATATTTCACAAGCTTTATTTATTCACTAATATATCTGAATCTATCTGTGCCTGTGGGCTATCCAAGCAGACAAAATTCAATCTTAGTAAATATGTATCCATTACTTTCCAATTTGTATAAGTGCAGTTGTAACTACACTCAGAGCGATTGATATAACACATTACAGAAGCTAGCAAGACGCACACGGAGACCGTCCGCTGTTCACCCAGGGCTCACCGCCCTGTTATGTAGGTCAAACACGGACAAACACTCTCCCACCCGGAGAGGAGAGTTACCTGACTGCTGTTCGCGCTGTTCATTTTCATGCAGTTTCTTTTTTCGCTTTTCACTCCCCGAGGGTTAACTCCGCTTCATCCCGCTGATGCCGTTGATGCACATGCATGCACTGGCAATCTCACGTCAGGTTTTTTTTTTTCTCCCCACGGGCGGGGCCCCTTTGAGTTTGCGGGGCCCTACGCAATGTGCGTAGTGTGCATATTGGGTGAACCGGTACTGCAAGGGTGACATACAGAACAGCACACATTATCAATGGTAAGAGAACAGGATATGAATGACACTGGTTGCAATCCTTAACCAGAGAACTCTCGATCACTCTCAATCACCACCGAGTGATAGGAGAAGTAGGCTAAAGCAAAGAGCAACATAACAAATCGCAATAGCTCTGAGCGCCTATACCTAAACTGTGGCGTGAGCCCCTGACTCCAACCCAGAGTGGCCGAGGGAGCCCCTGGTCACGTCCAGCATGTAAAAATGAACATAGGAGCTGGGGGAAGACCATGACGCAGCCGCACAAATGTCTTCTACCATTATGCCCTTGAATATAGCCGTACAAGCGGCCACACCCTGTGTAGCGTGAGCGCTAATCCCAAGTGTAGGCTAAGCAAACACCCTCCCATAACCAGCATGAAAGAGGTTTCTTAGAGAGAGCGCGGTCCTTTATAACACACAAACTGCACACCTGCACACCACCTACTGTTCCAAGTACATTACCAATGTCCGCACAGAGCACAAAAGATGCAGCTCCACCTCTGGGTCGCTGAGGCGGTGGGTGGAATGCCTTAAGCACAATATCCTTCGACTGAAAAGAACTACTGATGTTGTTGGGGAGGAATGGAAAATTTGGTCTAAGCGGTACGAAAGAGTAAGAGGGTTCGGGAAGGCCGTAGTATGAATGATCAAGACTTTATTATCACTTGCAGCGAAGCAACTGACTCGGTTTGCAAAGTGACTGCCGCACATTTTTATCCCTTTCCAAGCACATTACATCATTTACATTTACATTTAGGGCATTTAGGTGATGCTTTTATCCAAAGCCATTTACAAATACTGAACACATACATAATACACCAGAACAAGTTTCAAGCATTCCAAGTTAATTCCTTGAATTTGATGCGAGCCACTACAGGGAGGTGATGGAAGAGGGGGGTCACCTGGGAGAATTTGTGTTGGTTGAACAAGAGGCATGCTGCAGCGTTCTGGATCCACTGCAAAGGTTTTATCGTGGTTGCAGGTAGTCCGGCTAAGAGCAAGTTGACCTACAGGATCTGGTCACTGCAGTGATGTTTGCAGTGCAAGACAGTTAGTTGTCGAGTATTAGGCCAAGGTTCCTCGCGGTCGGTGAGGCACATACTGTAATGCCCTCGACCGAGACCAGTAGGTCCCTGTGAGGAAGAAACTCAATCTTTGCAAGATTTGAGCTTGAGGTGATGCGCAGTTGTCCAAGTACTTATGCGTCATGCGGATGACAGTTGAGTGTCATCCGCATAACAGTGATAGGAAAAACTGTGATGTCATTACAGAGCCAAAAGATCTGGTATATAGTGAGAACAGAAGCGGTCCTAGTACTGAGCCTTGAGGGACACCAGTGTTTAGCGAGCGGGGTTTGGACAGGGAGCCATTCCGTGTGACCTGATAAGTGTGGTTCATAAGGTAAGATGTGAACCAGGCTAGTGCAGATTCAGTAATAGGGTTGAGCAACGAAACTCGGTTCCAGTAGGGCACCGGTTCCGACATAAACGGTTGTAACGAGACCGAATAAGAACGCAAATTTCGGTGCCTCATTTCGGTTCCTGACTTTTTTTTGTAAAAAAAAAAGTCAATGCGTCATTTCTTGTTAAAAAAAAAAGTCAGGAACAGAAATGCCGCACCAAAATGTGCGTTCTTATTCGGACTCGTTACATGGGGCTGCGGGCGGCGTCAACCTGCGTGACGTCAGTGCCACTACGCTGCACACTTGTTGATCAGATCATCAGAACTGATAGCAGTGAGAGGAAAGATCGAAGGTTTGGCTACATTTCACATCCAATGATTCCGACTCTGCAACATGCAACAGGTGCAATAAAGCGATATCGTGCAAAGCAGGTAACACCTCAAATTTAAGTAAACACCTAACGACTCACGGTGTTTATTTAAAAGCCGAGCAATGCACCGTGTTCGATAACTTGCGGGATGCAGCAAGCACTTCAGCAGCAGCAGCGGACTCCCAGGCTGTGAGTCTGGCTGCTGCTGCTGAAGTGCTTGCTGCATCCCGCAAGTTATCGAACACGGTGCATTGCTCGGCTTTTAAATAAACACCGTGAGTAAACATTCCTCTATGTGTGTGTTTTATATTAGGCCTATGTATGTTTTGTTAATATTTAAGGTGCTGCACTGTTCATTTCAGTACTCATATTCGATACAATATTGTTTTATTTGATGTGACGTAAATGTGAATTCGTATTTTATATTATTTTAAATTATATTGCTTTATTTTATATTGTGTGTAATTTGGCCCTGGAAATAAAAGGGTAGGCTATTGTTTTTTGACAAAGTGTGTGCGGTTTCGTTTTTTTAAGCACCGGTTCGAGAACCGTTTTAGCACCGGAACCGTTTAAAAAGTACCGAGTAGGCACCGGTATCGGATAAAACCCAAAGGATACCCAACCCTAGTCAGTAATGCCGAGAACAGCGAGAGTGGTGAGGAAGGTCTGGTGTTTCATGGTGTCGAACGCCACAGACAGGTCGAGGACAACAAGCATCGATGAGAGAGAAGATGCCTTGGCGACACAAAGGGACTCGGTCACCGTCAGGAGGGCCGTCTCTGTAGAGTGTGCAGTCTTGAAGTCTGACTGATGGGGATCAAGCAAGTCATTTTCTGAGAGGTTGAAGGACAGTTGGTTAGCGACTGCATGTTCTGTAGGTTTTAGAAATGAATGATAGCAGAGATGTAGTTCTGGATGTCAGCAGTGCATCTTAAACATCCCATACCTTACATAGACAGCGCATCCTCCCCCTTGCCTCTTGGTGCCCAATTTTCTGTTCTGGTCAGTTTTATGACTGTCTAGACATTCAGGTCATACCTCTAGATTTAGCTCTTCCCTTATGTAACATTTTTAATATATGGTCACTTGGAATGCATGACCTCTTGACCCCAAGGCACACTGGCCACAGGGCCTGCTACGGTGAACACATACTCTTGTGAGAGTACACATGGGTGCACCTCTGCCCTTTTCCACTTCTTTCATACTCTACAACACAATGATTATACTTGGTTAATATCTCCCATATCAGAAACCAGAGTTCCAGGTTTAGTGACACCGAGCAGGGTACAGTAAGAACCCTGAATTTGTGTCGCCTGGGATCCAACCTCTTACCAGCAAACCGCCACTGCAGTTCGTGCTTAAAGAGCAGACCCAGAGGAACCACCAGTGGCCAGCTGCGAGAGCCTTGCTGTCATTGTGGCCGAGTCTAAGCAAAGTCCCAAATAGACCAGCGGACGGCTGGGCAGCGGAGAGCTCCTGTCCCCAAACTTCTCTCCAAAACGACAGTAACCAGTAATCTCCAAGGGACAACCTCGCTTTCTGCCGGCCTGGTGAGAAGAGCATGTGAGAATTGGCCTGAACCCGGACCCTTTCTGGTGTGCGATGAGTTCTAAGTTGCTTGATCACTTTGGGTGTGTTCGTATATTGGTGATCGGCATCCCCGTGTTGACTTGTACCCCAATGCAATTTTATAATATAGGCTATACAACTAACTATTTACAGTATGTGTTCTTGTGTTGTACACATATTATCATATGTTCTTACCAGTGGAGTCCCCACCAGCGAGATTCTTTTGTATTTTTCCTTTAATGATCATCAGGATCATGACCGTCATCATTTAGAAGGTTGATGTCATTGGTGCAATAGTCTATTATACAAAACTAAATACGTCTGTATATATAAGTCTGTGTGTGCTGTTGTGTCAGACGCAGATCACCCTATGCATGTACTATGAGTGTAGTTGTTAACTTCTTGATTCGTTATTATTCATTATTGTTCATTATTTCATTTCATTATATATATATATATATATATATATATATATATATATATATATATATATATATATATATATATATAAAAGGTTGCCATTATTATTATCATTATTAGCCTTTGCATGTGTATCCCTTTGAATGAAAAACACTACAGCTGTTCTGTCTGGGGCATAAAATCTAAACTTGTTAGCCAGCTACATCACATAGTTCTGGTCATAGCTGATTGGCCTATGTGACTTGTTCAAGTTCAAGTTGTTTATTATCAAATGCGCAGCATCACTTAGTGATGCTGAAATGTTTGGGACGAGGCCCGTTCCTGTAACATGTAGAGGTAGGACCCCATTGCAGCACAAAACCAGGCAAGTATGAAAATACATTATCATTATTTTCAAAACACACAATGATCACATGGATATGTGGGGTAGGGGGGAGATGTGTGGGTACCAGAACGGGGAGGTAAGGTTTGTGATGGAGGATGGGCCGGGTCGGGGAGACGGGGCTGGGGACAGGCAGGCAGAGACCTAGAGGAACCTTATCTACCTTATCTCCGCCTCGGGAGGCGGAGATAAGGTAAGAAAACTCTTTATTTGTCCCGCAACAGGGACATTTACAGTACAGCAGTTTAGGTACAGAAAATAGAAATAGTTGAAATACAGTATAAGATACAGAGATAAAAGAAAAGAAAAACAAATAGGTATATTTTAAGAATTTTGCACTGGAGAAAAGCAATCTATATACAGTAGAACAGATATAAATATAGATAAATACAAATTGTACAGTGGAATGTACTGGATTAGATTAATCGCAAGAGTGTAATGTCCATTGTGATTGTTTATGGTGAGCAGTGCTGATTGAATAGTCTGACTGCAGGGAGAAGGAGGGACCTGTGGTACCTCTCCTCCACACACTTGGGGTGCAACAGTCTGCCACTGAAGGAGCTGCCCAGAGATGTATGAGTGACCTGCAGGTGGTGGGAGTCCTTCACCAGCAGTGATGACAGCTTAGCCATCACCCTCCTCTCTTCCACCACCTGCACTGAGTCGAGTGGGCAGCACAGGATAGAGCTGGCCTTCTTAATCAGCTTGTCCAGTCTCTTCCTGTCAGTAGTAGAGATGCTGCTGCTCCACCAGACTACTCCATAAAAAAGGGCTGAAGCCACCACAGAGACATAGAAAGACTTCAGCAGTGGTCCCTGCACTCCAAAGGACCTGAGCTTCCTCAGCAGATAGAGTCTGCTCTGGCCCTTCTTATAAAGTGCAGCAGAGTTATGCGTCCAGTCCAGTTTATTGTTCAAGTGAACACCCGGGTACCTGTAAGATATCCCTGGATGTTCACCGGTGTGTATGGATGACGGTGTCTGCGGAAATCCACCACCAACTTCTTGGTTTTCCCCGCGTTGATCAGGAGGCGGTTCCTCAGGCACCAGTCTATGAAATCCTGTACAAGTCCTGTGAAAGTCCCAGATGAGGCGGGCCCTTCCAACGACGGCGGGACCGAAGGAGCTGGTGGACCGTTTACGTGGGACCCCCATCGGTCAACGGTGGGGGAGGGGAAGGTGGAGCTGCAAGGACAAGGGAGCTCACCCGGACAGGTTTGACCCTGGAGACATGGAACGTCGGGTGGATTCTCATGGACTGGGGCAGCTTCAAATGGGCCGCCGCAGGGTTGACCAACCTCTGCACCTTGAAGGGGCCGATGAACCTAGGAGCCAGCTTCTTGGATTCCACCCGTAGAGGTAGGTCCCAGGTGGAAAACCACACTCTTTGGTCCACCTGGTAGCTGGGGGCCTGGTACACTTGGCCGCCTGAGTAGCGGTCGGCCAAGTGTAGGAGTTCAAAGTTCAAGTTCAAGTTCAAAAGCACTTTATTTGTCCCCAAGGGGCAATTTAAAAAGGGCGCATTACAGTAGCTTATCAAACAATCACCATCAACAACATAACCAGCATGCATACTATACGACCAAACAACACCATTGCACAGGCACACTGCACAATCATACACAATACACACCACATATTCATCACATAGTAGTATTTATAAAAGTTTTAAAAGTTCTAAAAGTTCTTAAAGTGCTTCCTTAGTGCTTATAACAAGTGCATATAGAGGCCGTTACAATCATATGTTCATGTATCGGTTAGCATTCATAAGCTGGGCAGCCCTGGGAATGAAGGTTGCCTTCCTCCTCTGTGTCCGGCAAAGCGGACAGCGGAGTCTGCGTCCTGAGGGGAGCCACTGAAACTCAGGAAACAGAATGTGAGAGGGGTCCTGAATAATCCTGTGTGCTACCTTTACAGTCTGCTGGTCACATAGGGCAGTGAGAGTCCGGACGGGCTGCTCAATGATTTTTGAGCAGACCTTAACCACATTTACCAGGCGGTTTCTGTTATGCAGGGTGATGGAGTGGAACCAGCTAGTGAAGGAGAAGGTTATTACATTTTCAATGTAAGCGTAATAAAATGTGATGAGAATTTCCCTGCCAACCCCAAATGACTTCAGCTTCCTGAGTAGGTACAGTCTCTGATGGCACCTTCTAAGGATCTCCTCTGTATTAGAGGAAAACCTTAGCAGGTTATCAAAGGCTGTACCCAGGTATTTGTACACCTCCACTATCTCCACTGCCTCCTGCTGGATGATGGTGGTGACTGCCTCGGCCAACTGTCTCTGTTTGGGTGAGAAGGTTACAATCATCTCCTTGGTTTTACTTATGTTCAGCTCAAGACACGACTTTTCGCACCAAGCTATGAAGTCCTGCAGGGCTGAGCTGTGATGTTGTATATGGCTGGGAAGAAGAGACAGGAGGACTGTGTCATCGGCAAATTTCACAAAGTGGCAGTTTGGCTGGGTGGATCTGCAGTCGTCAGTGTAGAGGATGAAGAGAAGTGGGGAGAGGACACAGCCTTGTGGAGAGCCAGTGGAAGTGAAGAGGGTGTCGGACAGGGTGTTGTTTGCCAACACCCTCTGTGATCTGTTGGTGAGGAAGTCTATAATCCACAGAGTGAGTTGGTGGTTGAGGTGGAAGCGTGTGATGAGCTTCTCAGCCAGAATGTGTGGCTGCATAGTGTTGAATGCTGATGAGAAGTCTGGAGGGCGGCTCTCGCCTGTGTCCAGGTCCTGCGGCAGCGGCGGATGAAAACCTGTACTGATGGATAGGAAACCTCCTTCTCAAGGACGGGGAAAACGGGAAGCTGGAATGCGTAGGCGCACTGGAAATGGGACAGACCTGTGGCAGAGCTGGTTAGGGTGTTGTGTGCATACTTGACCCACAGGAGCTCCTGGGACCAGGATGAAGGGTGCTGGGAGACCATGCATCAGAGTGCCGTCTCCTGGTTCTTCCTCTCGGCCTGGACATTTGACTGTGGGTGGAAGCCTGATGATAGACTGACGGTGGCCCCAACCAATCTGCAAAACTCATTTACATTACATTCAGGGCATTTAGCAGACACTTTTATCCAAAGCGACTTACAAAAAGTACATTTGTCAGAAGAAGGTGAAACATTTCATTGCTGTTAATACAGTAAGAAAGTCACCAGAACAAGTTTCAAGCATTTCAATCGCTAGGTTAACCATTGCTAGTATACAACATCTCTGGCTAAGTGCCAAGTTACAAAGAGCAATTTTAAAGTGCCAAGTATACGTTTTTTTTTTTTTTTTGTTGGGTGGGTAAAGGGGCGTGGGGTTTCACGCTTGGAGTTAGGTAGGGGCAGTTACATGAACAGCTTTGTAGGCCAGTACCATCGTCTTGAATTTGACGCGAGCCACTCGCATCAAATTCAAGACGATGGTACTGGCAAGGAAAGAACATTGTGAGAACATTGTGTTTGCCTCAAATAACATATTTTTTATATAACCTCCCTGTTGTCATTGATGCATCAAAGGAAGATGGATCATTGGTACGCCTGGTTAATGCTGACCATTGATCGCCCAATGGTCGAAAGTGCTGCACTGGGCCTCTCCCACCACGTCATGGTTCACCTGATTCCCTCATACAGGCAGAAACTAAAGCTCTGCAAACATGTTGTGAGGACATCAAAGCAGTGGACTAGTGAAGCTGTGAGGAACCTGCACACATGTCTGAACTGTACAGACTGGGATGTTTTCAAGACTGCCATACATCAGCTTCTGTGAAGACTGCTGTATACCATTTCACACCAGGGTGAGTTACAACAATGATAAACCCTGGTTCACAGACAAACTCAGACAGCTACATTTACAGAAGGAGCATGCGTTCAGGAGTGGGGACAGGGACAGGTTCAAGAAGTCGAAGTACTGTTTTAGCAAGGTGGTGAGAGACGCTAAAACAGCCTTTGAGAAACTCCAACACTAGTTCTAAGCTAACGATTCATGCTCTGTCTAGAAGGGGCTCAGACAAATTACAAACCTAACCCCCCCCCCCCCCCCACTCCATCAACGACCCACAACTTGCAAATGAGCTGAATGAGTTCTACTATCGCTTTGAAAGACAAAGGGACAGTCCTGATACCATCCCCCACGACACCCTCTCCCACCTCACCAACCCCCCCAGCCCAGCAGGACCCTGGGCCTCTCCACTTCACACCTCTGGGTCCCCCCACTCCTCTACCACGTCTCTCTGCACTACACCCTCCAACATCTGGACTCCTCAGGAACATACGCCAGGATCCTGTTTGTGGACCTCAGCTCTGCCTTCAAGACAATCCTCCCAGCCCTGCTTCAGGACAAGCTCCCCAAGCTCCATGTGCCTGACTCCACCTGCAAGTGGATCACAGACTTCCTGTCTGACAGGACGCAGCGTGTGAAGCTGGGGAAACATGTCTCTGAATCCCAGTCCATCAGCACTGGAACCCCCCGGGGCCGTGTTCTTTCTCCCCTGCTCTTCTCCCTATATACCAACGGTTACACCTCCAGTCACCAGTCTGTTAAACTCCTGAAGTTTGCAGACGACACCACCCTCATTGGACTCAACTCTGGTGGGGATGAGTCCGCCTACAGGTAGGAGACTGACCAACTGGTGAACTGGTGCAGTCAAAATAACCCCTCACATGGTTTTTGCCATAGACCTCCTTCAAGAAAAGGGGAAATTGTGGAATATCAAAGGAAAATGAGTACCTGTTTGCATATCCAGCTCCTCTCACACATTATCGAGGTACAAGCTGTTTTCATGAATATGTAAGGGCCTGTGGTACAGAAAACCCAGGTACCCACTCTTCTAGCAAACAGCGGAAGCAAGTTGCCACCTTATATACAGTTCTCAACATGAAGGAAAATGGATTGGATCAACTTGCCAGCTATCTTGGGCACAACATTAGAATTAACCCCAAGTTCTGTTGTTTATCAGAGAGCACTCTTAATTTGCCAAAGTCAGTCAAATGTGAAAGTAGGAGAGCGCTGAAGTGCAAGCAATTGAAAGATATTTCATGGATTTCATAAGGAGATGCAAAGTTCCTGGGAAGAGAGTGTGTCTTGTCTCTTAACCTGTTGCACTCAAAAGTTGTGATTGGTCTGTCATTAAATGGTTTGTCTTGTAACAGCAGAATAGTGGCCCTAAAAAAGAAACAATTGTGATAGAACAGAAAAGGTCTGAGCAGAGCAACCACAGTTCCCAAACGGCTATACTATTTTAGCTTGCCTAATTTACTCAGGATTTAAATTTGTTCAGCAAATTTAAACTGAGATTGTTTTGTTAATTGCATGGACGACCAAATCATTGTAAGAGGCACTGTTGAACTATACATTCATTGTCAATACATTTGATATAGGAAGTGTATGAATTAATCAGCAACTGCTTAGTAATAAATGAATAATAGATTATTTCAAGCCGGACCCATTGTATGATTGAAGTTCACCTTCAAAGCCGCTATATGCATAGCACAAATTATTTGAATATATGGATCATATTATCTGGGCTTTAATCCTTTAGATTTTTTTGTTATCAATTCATGCCTAGATTTCCTTTTCTCCCAATGTGTTAGTTTGGATGAGGAAAATGGTATGTGTGTATGCTCGTCCCAAATAATGATGTAAACATTTAATTAATTAAAAAACATGACGAGCAAGATTTATTTGGTCTCTACGACCACCAGGAAGGAACGTCCCCATATGAATGTTGTTGATCCTGTGTCCCGTCGTTTCACATAAACGTGTGTGTGTGTGTGTGTGTGTGTGTGTGTGTGTGTGTGTGTGTGTGTGTGTGTGTGTGTGTGTGTGTGTGTGTGTGTGTGTGTGATTGCGCTTGCGTAAAACAACAGTCTCGACTTGATCTTCTTGCCCAACCGACGTTCAAGGCACACGAACCAGAAATCGTGGTTGACGCGGAGCTGCCGATTCTGCACTCAATGATTGTGAGCGTTTGACGTTGCCAATCAAGATACAGCCCTTAACAGCTCCGCTGGGTCGTTGCAATACTCGGTAAGTCTACCCTTTTGACGTGACCGTTAGACGACGATTTTTCATCGTCTATAGAGTTGTGCAATCTTCGCACACAACAACGCTACTGGGTTCATGGTTTTAGAAGGGGAATGCAAGTTTCCTGATCTTTCCCTTTGCGATATATGCGCATACATGCTGGTAACCTCCGCGGTGAGCTGCACTGTAGCAGCGGGCACAGCGTCAGCACCATATCAGCATGGAATATGGAATGATAACTCTTTATATCCCTCCATGCCTTTATATCCCTCCATGCTGCCTATCAACATGGTTCCCATGATTGTGCTATTTGGCTAACCAGTCGCAACCAGCCATAACCAGAATTATAGACGAGCCTTATTTATAACCGATAAGATTACACCAAACAGATATACTTCTTATACAATGTTCTAATATATAATGTGCAATATCGTATTGGCATTAAAGTAACGATGAAAGGACAAATAATGTGGTTGGCAACAGAGTGATTGGTTTGTATCAACGTCGACTGTTAAAAACACGAGTGGTCAGCTCCCAAAGCCTTCATGGTTATGGTTATTAACAGATGAATGTATGAATGAATTATTTTATATATCGTGCCTGAAATATTGTTGATTGAAGTTGAAAGCTGAATTTACATGAACGTATATAGGTCAAATCACAAATTCTTGGACAATGATTGCATCTGATTGCACGATTTGCATCTTGATCTGCCCAAACTGGTTTCTTCCAACATTATGCATATCAGGAAAGGGTTGTGGCTCTTTATCAGTCATGCAGGAGTTAACTTTACTATTGAGGAACATAGAAGCCATCCCTTTGGTCATTTTAATTAGGGATATCCCTATGTTTAGGTGAGGGCTTCTGCAATGCCCCTTGCTCAGTCCTTTTGGTGTGATATAGCGAAACTAATGAATGAGTCACTTAAGCAGTCACAAAATGATCCATCTTTTTTGCCAAATTTTCAGTGGCTTATTACCTGAATTATTACTATCAAAGTCTCAGGCAAGGTTCTTTTTACCATTTGGTATGTGTGTGGTAGATGCAGGTTGGAAATGGAAATACACCAATTACCATTTACCCTACTTTATTTTCAGGTAATGCAAACAATCTGGCCAATGAAATTGACTTATTAAGATACATATTAAGTCCAAGCAGAAGCAGGGTCTGATTGAGTCAGATCCCAGCATATGGTTTCAAAGGATCATACCATCCCCCCATTGCTGGTTTTGGGCTTGGTCATGCTGTCATATAGATATTGCAGTTAGCCCTCTTGATATGTGACATGTGCATTATATTGTGTAGTCATAGAGTGGTGTAAAAGTGTTGATAATGATCAAAAGGGCAATGCTGTGTACCAGTTTGATAACATGCCATTGTGACTGGAGTTACGTAACCCAATGAAAAAGGATTGGGGGGGGGGGGGGGGGGGGGTGTATCAGTACTTCAACAATGTAACTATAGGCATGCACACTGGATTTGTTTGGCCTTCCAAAATAGTGTAATTATTTTGTTTTGTGTTTATATTATGTAAATTATTTCAGGAACTCAACTTAAGAGGGCTTTATGTTGGGAAAAGTATATCCCTCATTTGTGATGTCCTCACAGCCTTACATACAAAGCCTGTATGCTTCTACTTCTAGAAGTAGAAGCATACAAGATCTGTCTGCAATGTATGATAATGATAATTATGATAATTCCAATGACCCAGTAAAAGTACAGTACACTGTACGGATACACTGGATACTCAAAGATTATGATGTGTTTCGGAGGTCCAAATTTATAATTCAGAACATAATGTTATTTTACTTCTTGCCCCATTGCTTGTGTCGTCAGGTCAGCTAATGCTCTAAAAGGAAAATACTGAACTGTGATACACATTATGTACTCTCAATATGGTTGCAAATCTTTTACATTGTCTGTGCTTTGTGCCATTGGCTTTCTCTGTGTGCCAGATTAAATCTGATGTTAAAATCAACATGGGGGAAGCTGGTGAGATCTGCATACCAAGTACGTGGGCATATGTGTTTAGATTGTTAATTCAAGAAACTTGCGTGAAGAAAAGATGTGAGATGAATACAGATGAGTATTTACTTGTGTAACACTAGACAGACAAACCACTGTGTGGCAGCTTTTCTGTGTCAAGTGACTTCCAAACGGCAGTAAAGCAATAGGCCTGAGTGTTCTTCTATATGAAGATATACTGTATGTATATCATCAGTAGAAAATCCAAACTTTGTTAGCCTTTCAGAATGCCTCGCAAAAGATTACGTGAGACTTGCATTCATGAGCCACTGGCTGGTAAATTTGTGGAGCAGACTTCTTTTAAGTTAAACGCTGCAATGCAACTCTGTGTTTCCAAATCCAATTATTATAATAGTTCTTATTCAACAGGTTTGATGCTAAACATAATCTGATCTGAAGCCATAGTAATGAAAAGCCTAGTCCTTGTCATTTCTTGTCATTTTCACTTTTTATTACCACAATTGTAGACTTAAGTCTAAAAGTATCAATGCTGATTGTCACTGTTTTACGAATTCGATGTTAGAATTCGATGTGAAGGTGCAATAATGCACCTGCATTTTAGAGAGGGCGTGTATTTCAAAGTTCAAGTCTTTTGGATGAAACCCAGGAATAATCTGATTAGACCTTTTCCAATCCCTGACAATAAAGGCTGCAAATGTGTTCGATGCCAACTTTTATCTTGACGGTTGCATAACATTTAAGCACATTTGGATGCTGTAAGTGTCAAATGAACAACGAAAGTTGGTTTGAAATGTCACATCACCCATCCATCCATCCATTTTCCTGCCGCTTATCCGGGGTCGGGTCGCGGGGGCAGCAGCCTAAGCAGGGAAGCCCAGACTCACATCACACCTTCACGAATATGTGTTGACGTTGTTGTGTACTTTTTTCATCCAACAACTGTAAGCAGTGTATATTGCAACAATATGTATAGACCCGGTGGCATGGTGGTTGCTCCACATGATTCAATTCAATTTTTTATTCTGTACATTTAAATACTTTTATTTACTACATTTTTATTTACTAAAATAACTCCACTACATTATTTTACTAGATATGGCTTCCTCAAGCGGAAAAAAATATCTGATGACATGAATGAATGAAGGATGATTCTTCATCTGTACTCTGCTACTTTCTATTATGCTGTTTAAGCTTCACCGCCTCTCTCACTCGCTCTCCCGCTCACTCTTGCTCGCTCCCGCTCTCTTTCTCTTCGTCTCTCTCTCTCTCTCTCTCAGAGCCTTGTGTAACTATGGCCTCCCAGAACCAGTTCTATCCAGTCTCTGTGTGTGCATAATTTCCTGAGCATGTCCTCTCCATTGGAACAACATTTCAGTATTTTCAAAGGTCGACACTAGAAAACCATAGAACCATGAACATAAAAGGGGGCATTTAGCAGACGCTTTTGTCCAAAGCGACTTACAATCAGTACATTTGTGGGGTTTGACACGTGGACAGTTGTAGGAGGTGGGGGATTGAGGGGATCGATCGCCGACCATACGGTTTAGTGGACGACCCGCTCTGTCCACCCGCTCTACCCACTGAGCTACTGCCGCCCCTAAAACATGATCATGGTAGGAGACTGGCAATCATCCAGGATTTTGATGATTGTAATACTATAATAAAGTGTCGGTGTTGTCCTTCCTGACTTCCCATAGCATACTTGTCACTTATTTTCTGTTTTTGAAAATAAAATAAATCAAACGTATATTTGCTGAATGAATGGTGTTTAAATGTCTTACTATGTGCTCAAAATATAGAAATGTGAAGTATGTATATTGCATGTTTCGTTTCGTTACTTAAATATTTTTCTAAGGGATGGACTGCTTCGTAGAAACTGACACACTGGTGAAAAAGTGCTTATCTCAGCTGTGTGGCAGTTCTACAAAATGCCACTTGGTATCTTGGTAGGTCTTCATAGTCCACTCTTGTCGCTGTGGAATTGTGCTAATTCTGTGCACGGAGAGAAAACCAGATTCCTCCTTGAACATTAACAAGGTCAACACTATGTCATGGCTGCATTCCATCCCATTTTATTTTGAGTTGATTTTTCAATCTGCAATGTGTGTAGCTCTTTGACCTCCAACAGCGTAAGCTTAAAGACCAAAGGTCAGAGCGGTTTATCACCTCCCAGTCTGGGTCACATCAGAGTGGTTTATCACCTCCCACTCTGTGCAGGTAGGACCACCTCTACTTGTATACCAACGTCCGGGGCAGCCGATCGCCCGGTCGCAGCAGCCATGGCATCCGCCCTCCTCAGCCGGCAGCTTGCCCTCTCCGTGCACCACAACCTGCGCTTTCCTGCATCAGGTAATTGATTTGCACACTGATTTACCACGACTGTGACTAGAGTCTAACTAGAAGTAGCTTTTCCTAAGGAAATACTAAGGTACTCGTATCGGTCTAGTTGCAATTATGATCAAAATATGTACCATATTTATATGTATGTATATGTATCATATTTATTGTTTATCGAATATGCTTTCATAATTCATTATTTTATATTCTATATTATTGCAAAACAGTATTTTACATGTTTTTGAAGAACTGAATGGATCATATGTGGTGATCGTGGGGTGATGTCTTCATTGCAAGCATACTTTCTCCACACATTTCTTACGGAACATGTGGGGCCTGCCTCAACAAATATATTTTTGTTAATCATTGCTCCACACATTTGTTTACTGCAGCTTTTAGTTAAAAATGTATGTCTGCAATACATGTATTCTCTTATCATTGTATATATGTTTCTTTTTTATTTCTTCTTTCTTTTATTTTGCATTTCTCCTTTTTATTTTTAATGATCTTTGTTACAGGGTTAAAGGCTTAACCCTGTAATCTTATAAATGTCCTTTGATTGTTTTTACCTGTGATTTGAATGGCATTGTGTTTGAATGGGGCTATATGAATCAATTGCCTTGCCTTAGATTAACCAAGGGTTGTTTGTTTTTTTGCACCAAAGGCCTGAATAAAAAAGTGGTTTAGAAATGATGTTGGTTATTTCTGTGATTTAAAAAAAAAACGAGTCTTAATTGATTCTATATGTAATGAATGAAGTGCTGTCCACTTGGTGAACGATAACCAGTTAAAGTTCTTGTAACTGGACTTACAAGAGAAGAACATCTCTTCTCTTCTGTTGAGCCTTTAAAGCAGCCAGGTGAGATAGTGATCATATTCAAATAAATTATAACCAAATATTGCTATTAGCGTCAGCATTCACACCTACTGATGGTAGAAATGCTGATAAATAGCAATATTTGTGTAAAATGAAATTGCTTGGTATTGCAGGCCGTGACAGCACTGATGCAATTTTTGGTTTTAATCCCCAACTTCTGCTGAGAGGGTTGTTGGCCAAGACGCCTCACCAGATAAGATGTTCAATGCCTTTATAGCGTAGCTATCTATGTCAGTGTGAGTGTGTGCTTTCATTGGTGAATGTGAGGCATTACTGGTAAAACACACTTTGGAGGGGCCAGAGTTGTGATAAATAAATTCTCTATATAAATGTGGCCTGACTCTCTATGTTAGTTTAATTTCTCCCAGGCTGTGAGCGTGCCGGGCCTCACTGTTAATTGTATAGTCGGTGATTGCATTGGAGACCAGTCTGCCCCTTATGAATATCTCACGTGGATATAGTGGTACATTTTCAGCCTGCACATTCCTTTTGTATGTGTGTGTCGCCACGTTATGCATACTGTGCAATATGTCTTTTTTTTAAAAGATTTTTAATGAAACCTTTGAAGGGTAAAGGTCTCCTCTTTATGAACTGCCTAATGATCCCATTACGTCATGTTTTGATAGTGTCAAAGCAATGTGTGGGGAAGCACATCCGAGTTTGGGGTCACAAAACATTTCATTTCCAAAAATGGTGTTAGCGCTGACTGGAGCTGTTCCCATCCGCAGGCTGCCGGTATGTAAGCAAGGCAGCAGTCAACACCCAGGCAGACTATGATTTTGACAGGCCCCTCATGAAGACACAGGTCCCTGGGCCGCGGTCACAGGTGACACATCTCAGTATGTACACAGAACTACATTGTGCATAATGCAAGCACAGCCCACTAACTCCCGTCACCCCTTTCTTCTTACATTTTAGGAGCTGACCAAACAAATGGGAGAGATTCAGGTAAGCATTACAAGGCCACTGAATAATATATAACAATATTTTTAACATGAAAATTATAAATTCATGTCTAAAGGACAGCTTTTATTCCACGTCGCAAGATCTAGTGGCATGGGTGATCATCAGAGTATGTACATGATTTATAACTGAACAAAACTGCCCTATTAGTTAGTTCAATGTGTGTACAGCAAACGGATAGCTATGCATTCACTATGAAGATGTTTCAAATCTGGGAGATCGGGTGTAAAATGGCTGGAACCTAAAACATCTTTTCCAATGTATATATTTAACTATTTAATTAATGGTTCTGCATCTTTGGATGTTGGGATTGCTTTTTTGCAAGAGATGACATGTCAGATTGTCGGATGACATCAAGTTAACAGTGTTGAATGCTGTCGATTTTAACATCCAGAGGAGCTTGTGCAGACATGAAGGACCGCAGTCTCCTCGGGAAATAAAGCCGACTCTGCCCTTTCTTATCAACTTTCTTTTCAATGATTTTCTTGTCCCTCCCCCCACACAGTCCTACATGCACACCACCATTTTTCTCTGCCTGCACTACTGCTCCGTGTTAATTGTACATTCTATATATATTTATATATTATTATATATTATATTATATATTTATTATATATATTATTATATATATATATATTTATATATATATTATTTCCAGATCTGAAGACTTTGAGAAGATTTATAATGTGCAGTAAAACCTTATCTCAAGAAATATTAAATATTGTCATATTACACAAATATCCCTAAGTGACCCTATCAATTTCACAAACACATTGATACATTGTGTATTTGGGGCTAATGTTGAATGTCCTCCTCAGAATGCCACCGCCATCAACTTCTTCTGCAACTACGAGGAGAGCCGGGGCAACTATCTAGTGGATGCGGACGGCAACCGCATGCTAGATGTCTACACTCAGATCTCTTCCATCCCTATTGGTGAGTCTGACACTATTAAACCTTCTAGTAGGCAAGTCATGACCCGCTTGAGAATGAGTAATTAGTAATACCCAATTCTCAAGTGTTACTTAACTGAACCTAAGACATTTTTCCATTATACTATACTGGCCTGGCTTGACGCGGCACCTAGGATTTGCGTCTCCATTACAACAGCTTCCTGCTTGAAATTGTGTATTTAACTGATGATGCACTTGTCTTGAGGCAATGACACAACAACACACACACTTATTGTGGCCTATTTAGTTTTGTATTATAGCCTACTGGAACACACCCAATGATATGCATGATAATGACGATGATGATTTCTGTTTGGCATTCAACATCCCGAGAGGATCCATTTGGAGCATGACTCGGCACCACTCGGCTTATTTCAACAAATCTTCTCTACATGTAGCAGAAATACAATATAATTATTCTAATGAACAAAACTTTATAGTCCAACATTAGCTATATTGAACATTTCATAATCTATTTGGCATCAATGCAGCCTAGTTAAAATGTATACTGACAAAACAACTTAATAAACTGAATTCCAATGGGCTGATCTTTATCCACATTTAGAGTTCACATCAACATGAGAAGTTTTTATGAAACATGCTTATGTGAGATGATTTCTTGCTCCCAGTGTGTCACTTTGTCACTCGCTTACACATCGTCTTGCTCTGACAGATGCATCTGGACACTCACTATTCACTAGCCAGCAGGATCCTATGGCGAGGTTTCACCTCGCAACAGAGAGCGACAAGTGTGTCTCTAAAAGCGTCATGGTTGCTCGCACGAAACAACAGGCCTCTCACCGATGCAGAGCTTTTTAAAGAAGTCATGGTTTCAGTGTTGAAGGAATTGGCCGTTGACAAGTCCATGGATGGAATCATTGCCTCTGTCAAACAAGTGCCCCTTTCTGCAAGGTCCGCTACCCGCCGCATAGAAGCGTTGTCTGATGCTGTGCAGGGAGTTAACAGTGATCTCACTCGGGCTAATTACTTCTCCTTAGCGATAGATGAGAGCACTGACAACACAGATGTTGTGCAGATGTGTGTCTTTGTCAGATATTTTGATGGGAAGCTGTTTAGGGAAGATCTGCTGGCTCTTATTCCTTTGGTGGGGCACACCACTGGAGACATTATATTCACTGAACTGTCAAAAGTGCACTGTCATTTGAGAAAATCAACCTACTCGTGACAGATGGGGCCTCTGCTATGGTGGGAAGGCACAGAGGTTTAGCGAGCAGGTTGAAGGAGCTCGCCCCCGAAATGCATGGGCTGCATTGTCTCATCCACCAGAGTGTCCTTTACGCAAAGCTCTGGTGAGCTGAAGGGGGTTATGGATAGAGTGATGCGCCATGGCCAAAATATAGGCTAAGGTGGCTGTTGCCACACTTTCATGTCTTAGTTCTTCCAGGTCTACCCCCTCTTTTGAATTGGCCTAATATAGGTTATATAGGTAAGGTTATCTGATCTTTTGTCAGTAAAGCAACATTGTTTTTTTATTTCCGACTTAAAGACGAAAGACAAATTTAAACATTGCAAGAAGAACGGTTGTTCTGGTGTTGTCTGTTTGCGCCCACAGTATGATTGGGGGATATGGGCCTATTTGTAAACCGTTGTTGTAAAATAAAAAAATAACTTTTTTGGGGGGAAAAAACGGGACTTCCAAAATAATTTAGCGGGCCTAGAAATATTGCTGGTGGGCCAGTTTTGGCCCACGGGCCGCCTCTTGCCGACCCCTGATGTAGAACCTTCCAGTAGCACAACAAGGAACTAGAAACTAACAGAAAAACAGCAAGAACATATCATCATCATGCAGAATACACAGAATCCATTCCTGATTATATAAAACTAGCTGCTCTTTGTTGTCATCTGTATGGATAGGGTTAAAGTATGCCAAATGGCAGCATATATGAACAATAATTTCTTACATTTTTGTTTAGCTCAGGCAGAATATAATGGGTATTATATAATTTAGGATCAGTATACTCATGCTGTCATGAACCTCTATATGAATGTAATTATTAAGTACACTGTAAAATGATATACATATTTAATGTTATGATTTTTATTTTTATCCCTCCATCTCCAAGGCTACAACCATCCGGCCCTCTTAAAAGTCATATCTGATCCAAACAATGCTGTAAGTCCTCCATAACCAAACTAGAGCATTAACATTAGTATTTTGTATTTTTTTGTTGTTGGATTCCACTTATACAACTGACTATCTCTCTTTGTCTTGCTCCTTCTTTCCCTCCCTCCCTCACTCACTCATAGAGTGCATTTGTGAACCGACCAGCACTTGGAATCCTTCCACCTGATATTTTTGTGGACAAACTCACTCAGGGTCTGCTTACGGTTAGTAAAACAGACACACACACCCATGAAGACATACAGTTAAAAAAGTTTCACACTGACACTGGATAAAACTTTCAGTAGATGTTAAATGACAGCTAGTGACCATACAGGAAGGAGAACAATGTGATTTACCTAATCAGTCAGACCTAATCAATGTCTTGGATGTCAAATGTATCAAATATAGTAGATGTATGTATGAAATATAAATGGTGATGATGGATGAATGAATATACAGTATATTGTTATGGCTCTTGCGTATTTACTACTTGCCTAATAAGACATCGCCATCTCTGTTGCAACACATTTTACATTTACATTTAGGGCATTTAGCAGACGCTTTTATCCAAAGCGACAAACAATAAATACATTTGTCAGAAGACTTGAAACATTTCTTTGCTGTTTATACAGTAAGTCACAGTAAGTAAGTAAGTCACCAGAACAAGTTTCAAAGTATTCCAATTGCTAGGTTAACCATTGCTAGTATACAACATCTCTGGCTAAGTGGCAAGTTAGAAAGAGCAATTACAAAGTGCCAAGATGTACAACAAATAAGGGCATGAGGGTAGGGTTGTTTTTTTTAAATATATAATACATGTAGAGGATGGATGTTATCCAGGGTTCAGGTGAACTCTGAACAAGTGAGTCTTGAGTCTCTTCCGGAAGATGGGGAGTGACTCCGCTATCCTGACATTGGCAGGGAGCTCGTTCCACCACTGCGATGGCAAAACGGAGAAGAGTTGTGATTTCCGCCGTCCGACCTTTTCCTCCTTTTAGTGATGGGGGTACTGATAGACCAGCTGAGGTAGTTGAGCGGAGTGCTTGAGCAGGGGCATGGGGTTGCACTAACGTTTGGAAATAGGTAGGGGCAGTTTCATTAACAGCTTTGTAGGCCAGTACCATCGTCTTGAATTTGATGCAAGCCAGTACAGAGAGCCAGTGGAGGTCATGGAAGAGGGGGCTCACGTGGGAGAATTTGTGTCGTTGCATTCTGGATCGCTGCAAAGGTTTTATCAATGTTGCAGGGAGTCCGGCTAAGAGCGAGTTGCAGTAGTCAAGGCGGGAGATGACAAGTGCTTGGGTCAGGAGCTGTGTCGCTTCCATTGTTAGGAATGGCCGGATCCTGCGGATGTTGTAGAGAGCAAATCTACATCGGGGTGGATCGGGTCACTGCAGTGATGTTTGCAGCGCAGGACAATTGGTTGTCGAGTATTATGCCAAGGTTCCTCATTGTCGGTGAGACACATACTGTGATGCCCTCGACCGAGACCAGTAGGTCCCTTTGAGGGAAGTCTTTCCCCGGTATGAAGAGAAACTCAGTCTTTGCGAAATTAAGCTTGAGGTGATGCACAGTTGTCCAAGTACTTATGTCTGCCAAACATTCTGAGATGCGAGAGATTCCAAGATGAGATTCCAATCAGAGTGTCTGAGTGGGGGAAGGAGTGTTGAGTGTCGTCCACATAACAGTGATAGGAAAAACTGTGTGATGTGATTACAGAGCCTAAAGATCTGGTATATAGGGAGAACAGAAACTGTCCTAGTACTGAGCCTTGAGGGACACCAGTGTTTAGCGAGCGTGATTTGGACAGGAAGCCATTCCATGTGACCTGATAAGTGCGATTCATGAGGTAAGATGTAAACCAGGCTATTGCAGTTTCAGTAATGCTGAGTTCAGCGAGGGTGGTGAGGAGGGTCTGGTGGTTCACTGTGTCGGAACGTCACAGATAGGTCGAGGTGAACAAGCACTGATGAGAGAGAAAAGTCCTTGGCAGCACGAAGGGACTCGGTCACCATCAGGAGGGCCGTCTCTGTAGAGTGCGTAGTCTTGAAGCCTGACTGATTGGGATAGAGCAAGTCATTTTTGGAGAGGTAGGAGGACAGAGACTGCACATTTCAGGGTTTTAGAAAGGAATGAGAGAAGAGATACCGGTCTGTAGTTCTGGATGTCAGCAGTGTCGAAGGTAGTTTTCTTGAGGAGTGGTTTGACTCTGGCGGTTTTGAAGGGTGCTGGGATGAGGCCTGAAGAGAGTGAGGAGTTAATGAGGGTGGTAATGAAAGGATGTCGGTAGAGATGGCCTGGAGAAGGGAGGAGCGGATAGGGTCAAGGGGACAGATGGTTGTATGTAGTTAATTGTGACCAGTCTGGACCTTTTCGGAGGAGAGAGGGGTAAAGCGGTTAAGTCTTGCAGAGGCAGGAGCTGGGGGAGGGAGGATAGCTGTAGAGGTGGGGCTAGGGAGGGTAGCAGCAGGGGTAAGGGAGATGCTGATGTCCATCACCTTCTTGGTAAAATAGTCGGAAAAAACATTAGCAGTGAGTGAGGAAGGGAGGGGAGGGACGGTTGAGGAGAGAGGAGAACATGGAAAACAGTTTTCTGGGGTTGGAGGCAGAGGAGTTGATCTTGTTGCGGTACATAAAATAGGTATCTGATGAGTACATATGACTACAGGTGAAATCAGTGATTAGCCAGTGACGATTGGTCGGCACTGGGTATTTTTTGTATGTATAACAAATTATGACCAATCAAATGTAACTCACTCACTTTCTATCCACTCTAAGGTGGCTCCCAGGGGACTGAATCGTGTTCAAACCATGGCCTGTGGTTCCTGCTCCAACGAGAATGCCTATAAAGCTATGTTCATTTGGTACAGGGTGAGTACATGGAAGACTGTCATTTTGCTGTGTCCTCTACTTTGGACGTTGACCTCCTGAAAAGTTCCATGGGTCAATAATTTGTATCTTTGACAACAAATTGACAACATTGAATTACAGCCTTACAGTCACAGCACTGTTTTTGTATTTCTTTCGGCAAGCAGTCCTTGTGTTCAATAAGCTAGCAATTAACTGTACATTTTCACAACAAAGCTTTTTAGCTCTATAGTATCCTGTAGTATTAAAGGTTCTCTGTGTTGTGTGTGCAGAACAAGGAACGTGGACACAGCATACCCTCTGACGCAGACCTCACTTCCTGCATGATCAACCAGGTGGGTGGGCCAGTTCATGCTCACCACTTCTCACCATCATGGGTGAGAAGTGGTGAGTATAAAGAGTATATATGGAAGTAAGAAATATCAAACTCAAAAAGCCAAGTGTTTTTTTTTAAGTATGTGTAATTTGTAATATAAAAAAATATGCATTCATTCAGAAATGAAATGAAAAATTCAGAAATTCAGAAATGTAGAATTGTTGGTGTTTACTAATGAACACATGATTCACTCAGTTCACTCACGATTCTCTCAATTCAATTTTCAGAGCCCAGGTTGTCCAGAGCTCAGCATTCTATCTTTTGCGGGGGCATTCCATGGAAGAACCATGGGTAGGTTATAATACTGGGGATTTTCACAGCAACATTTTTTCTGATCTGATCCTATTTTTTGGTGGTGGCAGCTACACAATTTGAAAATAGGTTGTACAATACTACTAATCTCTGCTGAAAATGTTACCTTATTATGTCTGTACAATAGAGGTTATCCAGGGTAAAGTGAACCATGCTAATTTCTGATTACTGTCACGCTTCCTTGTCTCTCAGGTTGCCTAGCAACAACTCATTCCAAACCCATCCACAAGCTTGATGTGCCCTCGTTTGATTGGCCCATCGCCCCCTTCCCAAGACTCCAGTATCCATTAGAGGAACACGTGAGGGAGAATGCACAGGAGGAGGCCCGCTGCCTGGAGGAGGTGTGTGTGTGTGTGTGTGTGTGTGTGTGTGTGTGTGTGTCTGTGTGTGTGTGTGTGTCTCTGTGTGTGTGTGTGTGTGTGTGTGTGTGTGTGTGTGTGTGTGTGTGTGTGTTTGTGTGTTTGTGTGTGTGTGTGTGGAATGTCTATGGAATTTGCTCCTAACAATAAATCATGCACATTCTCTCAAATGTGTAAATAGTGCCTTGGAACACTATGACCAAGACTATGAATAATTTCATGACAAAATTGTATTGCTAAACTGGGTTTTTGTCATATTTAAAACAATATTTTTTGCCATGTGAAGAAAGTCATTGCAGAGCCTTGGAAAGTCATTTTCCACACAAGTGTTATATTACAAATATTTAGATTTAGTGTGCACGTGTGTGGTCTTAACTTCCTGCTTTTACAGCATACTAATGCCATTTTGCAATATTTACTATGCTGACTTTTTCCTCCAAGTATGGAAGAGTCATCTCAAAATATTGTTAAGTTTTCAATTTATCAATTTATAAGGCAGATGTTGAAGGCTGTATATAAGGCTGATGTTGAAGGCTGTATATAAGGCTGATGTTGAAGGCTGTATATAAGGCTGATGTTGAAGGCTGTTTATAAGGCTGATGTTGAAGGCTGTTTATACGGCTGATGTTGAAGGCTGTTTATAAGGCTGATGTTGAAGGCTGAATATAAGGCTGATTTTAAAGGCTGTATATAAGGCTGATGTCGAAGGCTGTATATAAGGCTGATGTTGAAGGCTGTATATAAGGCTGAATATAAGGCTGATGTTGAAGGCTGTATATAAGGCTGATGTTGAAGGCTGAATATAAGGCTGATTTTAAAGGCTGTATATAAGGCTGATGTCGAAGGCTGTATATAAGGCTGATGTTGAAGGCTGTATATAAGGCTGAATATAAGGCTGTATATAAGGCTGAATATAAGGCTGATGTTGAAGGCTGTTTATAAGGCTGATGTTGAAGGCTGAATATAAGCTGATGTTGAAGGCTGAATATAAGCTGATGTTGAAGGCTGTTTATAAGGCTGATGTTGAAGGCTGTTTATAAGGCTGATGTTGAAGGCTGTTTATAAGGCTGATGTTGAAGGCTGTTTATAAGGCTGATGTTGAAGGCTGATGACATGTTGTCCATTTCGCCCCTGCTGGGTAATACTCTCTGTGGGTGAGCGGGATGTGGCAATGCTGTGCAGGAGGTCTCCTGTTTGAGTTGACCTCAACCAAACATGTTGTGAGACACGGCATGATATCAAATTATATCTACTATGATGTATGCATTCAGCCATGCTCACCAAGCTTGCCATACCATGTATGTATCGTTGCCTGCAACAGTATGTATTATTTACTTTTTTAATACTTTACTACTTTAATACCTACTTTAAATTGCGAGCACGTGTGTGTGGGTGTATCCACAAGGTAGAGGACCTGATCATCAAGTGGAGACATAAGGGCCGGCCAGTAGCGGGCATCGTGATCGAGCCCATCCAGGCTGAGGGAGGAGACAACCACGCCTCCGCCGACTTCTTCAAAAACCTCAGAAATATCGCTTGCAAGGTGGGAGACGTCACTGCGGCAACAGCGAATCCAGCACAGTTCTTTATTCATATACTTAGAATAATACCATATGGATGTCTTGTTGTAGTTAAGTCAAAACTCAAAAATATGTTTATTGTGTCTGTATGGTATATAAGAAAGCACTTCTAGCAATGCTGTTATTAAACATGATTAAAGCAATTAAAACTGCCTTTTGATACAATCTAGATTGAAAAACCATTGCACAATCTAGATATTTATTTTTTGTCAACAGGGCCAATAACAGGACATTGCTGTCCATTGTAAATCCTGAATTGTTCTGTGTTGCGGTTATAGTCTCTATTCCCTATTAGATATTACACCACCTGATTACGGAGGTTTTATTGTCCACAACCAGGGCTTGTTGGTATTTACATTTTCAAGATGAATGGATATGTTCCCAGCATGGCTGTGCCTTCCACGTGGATGAGGTTCAGACAGGGGGAGGAGCCACGGGCAAGTTCTGGGCCCACGAGCACTGGGACGCTGACGACCCTGCTGACATCGTCTCCTTCAGCAAGAAGATGCTGACAGGAGGCTTCTACTACAGGGATGACCTTGAGACAGACAAGGTCTCTCTCATTTTTACTCCGATACCTTCTGTTATGTTTATGCTGAAAAGGTGTTACACTAATTTAGACCATGCTAATCTCTCTCTCTCTCTCTCACCACTCTCTCACTAGCCCACTCTCTCAGTATTTATTTACAAAATAAAACCTGTGAATGTATTTTCACATATGCACATAGTCTCAGACCCCTTGGCCGCAAACACACACACACACACACACACACACATCATTTGGCATTATAGGCATCATGTTGTGTGGTGTGTTTTTTTGTACAGCCATATCGTATCTTCAACACCTGGATGGGCGACCCCTCTAAGAATCTGCTGCTTGCAGAGGTTCTCAACGTCATTCGTCAGGAGAACCTGCTGGCTGAAGTTACCCGTACAGGAAAGGCACTGCTAAGCGGCCTATATGAGCTACAGGTAGTAGAGTCTAAACATTGTATTTCAGGTTTACATCAGCATTTTCAATGCTCTCTCCCCCATGCAGGTGCCTCTGGAACCATCTGATGCCCCCATGTTCTTCCTGCTCAACTATGACAGCTAGAATCTAGAAAAGTTAGAAGAAAAGAAAAAAAAAAATAGAAAAGTGATTTTTAGTTGTAATATCATTATTGTTATCATTTGTATTGTTGTGACTATTTACCGTTGTTATTATAATACATTATTAATATTTACTATCACTATTTCTGCTCTTATCGCTATTGATGTTTTCACTACAGTTGCTGCACTCTCCTCGTCGGCCTGCACACTATGCCATGTTTTTACCATTGTCTCTCACTCCAGGATTCACAGCTCTTACAGAAGCTAGTAATAAGTGGTAAGGGTTGTAGTGGTATTAAGATAACTGAGCCATCTCTCTCTGTGTGCTCTCCCCAGGCCAAGTACCCCGCAATACTGAGCCGAGCTCGCGGACAAGGCACCTTCTGTGCCATTGACGTGTGTAAGGGCACTGTGCGAGACAGCCTCATCCTCCAGGCCAGAAACAAGGGTATTTAATTTTATAGTATTATGCTGCTATTTAATGTCATGATTGCCAGTGTTTGTTTTAGAGATGTGGTAATGTTTTGATATGTTTACTTCCGGTAAACATGATTTTATGGCATACCAATTTGATTTTACCATACTTGCCAAGCTCACCATTTGTGCAAAGAATGGAAGTTATCATTGCTTTCAACTACATTTAGTTACTCACAGAAAATCTGTGGATACCTATTGTCTTTGTGGGGTTCGGGTATTATTATATTGGTAGGTATTGATTGGTAACACGCATATCTCAGCAGTTGACCTTCATACCCCCAGTAAGCAGGTCTCCAAAACGTTTGGGGTCAATTCACCCATAGTGTGCGTGCGTGTGTTTTTGGGAGTAAAAAAAGATGTAAATCGTTTAAAAAGGGTGGTCGCTGGTGTCGGTGGTGGTGCGTGGGCTGTGAATACCTCTGGTGTTTGCCCAAAGTCCTAGTTGTTGTTACTACTACTACTATTAGTATTATTATTATAGAACACAATTGAGATGTCTTCAGTTTAACTACTGTTTTCACCTCATAATCTTGATCTGATTTTTTTTTTCTTTTTCTTTTTAATTAGTCAACTAATTTTAACCAAATGAACTTGAATGTTTCTTGCGTTATTATTTTATGTGTTATTGACTAAAGGCTTGACCTATATTTGTATGATTGCTGTCCTCTTAAACAACTAAAACATGGTAGCAAACTCACAGAAGTATCCTGTGGGTAGCTACCTGTTTACAGTTACAAGGTTGTTGATAGTAACCAGAGGAAACTTGAGACTCAGACTAGAGTAATGACAATCTTGACTTGGACCAGCCTGATGTGAGATTTGACTTGGACTCACCTGCTGTTAGAACTGACTTGGACTCGCCTGATGTGAGACATGGCTTGAGCCTTCACTGCTTTGCTCTCCTATCCCTGACTCAAGTCTCTCTTGAGACTTGAAATCTAGAATTTGGTCAGATAAGGGCTATAATAAATTATCATTGTGTGCATTCTTTGTTTGTGCCATTGTTATTAAAATACAACTTTGAAATATATCCCAGCTTGATTGACTGTGCTTGCATCAAATAGCAGTTTAACGTTTGTTACAGTGTGCATGCATATCCAATGGTTACCAATGGTTACCATTAACATATGATCACACACAAAAAAAAAGAGAGCGAGAGAGATAGATATATAGAGAGATATATCTAGCACAATTTATAGTAGTGCTACTGTATTAGTTATTTTTCCTTTTTTTATGTTTAATCGCTTTGGAATTCTATAATTTTGCATGCCAATTAAGCTCTTAAAATGTAATTGAATTGGTCAATAAAAGAGGGCTTTCTTTTTCCCCACCAACAACAGGCGTGATCCTGGGTGGCTGTGGCGACTGCTCCATCCGTTTTCGACCAGCATTGATCTTCAAGGAGCACCATGTGCACCTCTTCCTCAACATCTTCAATGACTTGCTGGCTGCACACAAGTAGAGCCCAGCTACAACGAAAAGGAAGGCAAGCAACAACATGTAATATTGCAATATTGTCCAGCCTGCTGAACCAAGATGGAGGGGGAGGGGGAGGAAAAGCACAAAGACGCTCATTGTCCCAAAGAGCAAATCCATCCGAATATTTAAACACACCACACACACTGTCAAACTCTTACATTTAGGGCATTTAGCAGACACTTTAATCCAAAGCGACTTAAAAGTACATTTGTCATAAGAAGGTGAAATATTTCATTGCTGTTAATACAGTAAGAAAGTCACCAGAACAAGTTTCAAGCATTTCAATTGCTAGGTGAACCATTGCTAGTATACAACATCTCTGACTAAGTGCCAAGTTACAAAGGGCAATCATAAAGTGCCAAGACGTACAACATACAAAAGCATGAGGGTAGGGCTTTTGTTTTCTTTTTTCTTTGGGGGGGGGGGGGGGGTTAGGTAGAGGATGGATGTTATGTAGGGTTCAGGTGGACTCTGAACAACTGAGTCTTGAGTCTCTTTCTACAGTTGAATGTGAAGTTGTTACAAACAACTTCACATTCAACTGTGGAGTGATAAATCTACAGAAGAATCTTTTCCCTCACGGGATCAAATGAGTAATTCTTCACAGAATTCTTCTTACAGAATAAAGACCATGTTGTAACTGCAGATATAGTCATAGTCATTTCATAGTCCAATTTCTTGGACTTTTGTATTCTGGAACATTGTCCGTTATCATACATCATCATTGTGGTCAGCCCGCTATAGTCTGATCACTATTTCACCCACTACAGATCTATCAAGATCCCCACCGGGTTCATGGACATGCTAAAGACAACACCGCAACCTCTCATTGGGTAGAAGAGCAAAACGTTGGGTGGCAAAGTGTGGAACAATAGTATTTCACTTTGGCATAGTCACTCTGCTTAAATTACTCTTCCGTAGTCATTGATAGATGGTGATGAGTTTAAAGCTTGTTTTGAAATTTTAATTTTAATTACAAATTGCCTTTGATTTTACTGGTTCAACATCGTGACAATGTTCCCGGGACACAAAGTGTTTTCCTTGTGCTGGTTCTACAGACAGAAGGGGGGTTGAAGGGTGTTGTTGTATTTAAAGTATATGACAGCTCTATTTTTGTGGTTTTTCGTTGTGTTTAAAGTGTGTGGAAAATACACAAATTCTCTAACCTCAATCTTATTTTTGAAATGCTTTAACCCGCACGTCATTCATTTCTGTCCAGATTCTACATGTACGTTAGGCTTCTTAGCGTTGTTTTGTTTCATATACTGTGAAATTTGTGAAGATCCAGGGAAATGTTTATCGTAGATAATTTAATGCCTGCATCGTAATTCATTATGTAATGAACACCCAGGTGTTGGTAATGGCTGCTCTGCACTGATATGGAAGTTTTTTTAATTTAACTTTAACTTTTTTTAATTTATCTTACGATAAAAAGTAAATTCTAAATAACTTAAACAAGGTAATGTGTTTAGGAATACTAATTTGATTAAAGACATTTGTTATGACAAAATCTCAATATACTACATAATTATTCTAATGCTACACCAAGATACTGCAAGCCTTTACATGTGCCTTTCATTCTTTTTTAAATTCACAAACTAACTTGTGAATACTATCCTGTGAAAACAGAACTAGCATTTGGGTAACTAATGGACACCTTGACGATTTTTTGTTTTGTATACAATACTTTAAAAAGTAATAGTAAATGTTGCTACCCTAAATATATGGACATTTTAAATCACTGCAAGAATAAAACCACATGGAAAGGTGTGTAATATAAATGGTGGGGCATACAATAAGAGCATTGCAAATTTTTTTGGCACAGCTCTAATTTCTTTTTTATGTCCTTTTTGTGTAATATCAATGAGGGCATCTGGAATCACTTTGTTACTGTTCATAAAGATATGAATGTTTATTTCAACATATGGCTGATAGCTGTAGATGATAGCTTCTATACTATGTATTTCGGATGGTGAGATAGCCAGGCTTGGTCCATACAAAAAATGTTTAAACTATTTAAGATGGATGGAATTGTTCCTGGACAAATCTGCATGCTTGTCTGTTAAGCTAGTTCCGTTTTGAAGTCATTCCAGCCAAGCCAGTCAATGTTTATATCTTTGTTTCGGTAATCTACACCTTGATGTGATATCGGGGTTAATGATGATGAGTGATAATGGTGGACGTTTTGTATTTGGGGCAAGTCACAACTAGATTAGTGAAACAATTGATGAATTGTCTTAAAAAAATATACTGCTAAATACTTCGATATATATAAATGAGACACAAAAACATGTCTGTGGATGTAAAAATTAGATGGTTCTAATTACCATAAAAAATGAGTCCCCTATCCAGCCTAGAAAAATAAACAAGTCATTTGGATTTTGTTCTGTGGATGTTTATTGCTTTTTATATTCTACAATAAAATAGACAGGGTCAGTCCTTCATTAGGAACTGGGAGGCAGTGGTTTGAAATAGATATTTGTAAACCACTTTATGCTAAACTAATGCGAATTAATGCTGTCACTGTAATGTCAGACCTCATTGATAATGCTTTTATCTATGTACTTAGTTATAGTGTGTGTGTGTGTGTGTGTGTAGGGGGAGAGACTAGTGTAAACATGTATGCAGGTCCACGCTTGTGAGTCCTGTTAATCAGATCACTAATGTTAAAACGAGCCATAACAGCCTGGTAGTCCAGTCCATGTTCCTCCCAACAGCTTCGACCTGACGTTATAGAACAGTCCTGCCATTGCACATGTATAAAAATAGAAACAATGTTTTATTACATTGTGGTCCCAAAGGAATATTGCAACACTATTTATGCTATTGATGAACAGATGCAGGTGTTAGTTGAGAGCTTATGTAGTAGTTTAGAACTTAAGTTGAATGTGTTCTGACAGGACATATTTTGTTCAATGTGTATATGTTTGTGCTTGTAGCATAATTATTATTATTATATTTTTTACATATATATTGATTTCAGTGACTTTGTTATTGTTAAGTTATATTAAAAAGTAACTCCCGGTTTTCCAACAGTTAGGAGATTAAAAAAAAAATGTAGAATACCCAACAAGATCACCTCCATCCCCACACATACATAAAAACAGTCTGAGCCGTTATCAATCCATGTTTAACCTCATGTAAATGATGACTTCTTGTTTATTCCCGTGTTTAAAAAAAACACTAGTAGTACAAAGGTGGGGAGGGGGCACTTAAAGAGAAACCAAACACTCCAATTCACTGGACCAAATAAAAACCAGTAACTAATAGTTACTGGTCTCAACAAAATGCTGTATGAACTGTGAAGCTCTCTTATGAGCGGGCCATCTCAAGGCTCAGGTTTGTAAGACGATGGCAGGTTAGTCCCTGGGCTCGTCTGCTCTGTGGCAGCGGGTTGTGGTGTGGGCGGAGCACTCGGTGGGTCTGCTGCCAGCTCCTTCTTCACCAGCTCGGGCTCATCCTGGCCGGCGTGGGGCGGGTGCACCAGGACCCGGTCTATGATGCCAAAGTCCTGAGCCTCCATTGGGCTCATGTAGCGGTCCCTCTCCATCACACCCTCTGGAGAAAAGAGCAATGATGTCTGCATGTTAACACGCCACTCAAAAAGTCATTTCACACCAGTGAATTGAATGAATTGCATGAATCCGAAGTACAGTACTGTGGATTGTTCCCTACACACTGCACATTAATAGAAGAATACCGATGGTTTCCAGCAGTTGCCCGGTGTGTTTGGCATAGATTTTGTTGATCTGCCTCTTGAGCTTCATGATTTCCTCTGCCTGGATGGCGATGTCTGTGGCTTGACCCTGAAAAACAGGATTTCTGAAAGTTATTAATCTAAATATCGGGTTGTTTCCAATTATTAAGAAAATCTAGAATCTTTTCAATACAAAGTTACAATCTGAAAATATTGGCCAAATGTCCCCACCTAGAACAGGAAACTCTTCACAACATCACCGTAACACAGAAATATCAGAAGTAGAAAAAATAAAACTTTTAAAATCATCAAGTCTGTATATCATGTATGCAATATCACATGTACATGTTAGATTTGCCACTCTGGTTCCCAATACTGAATTTATTCTTCGACAACATTCATGGCTAGTTATGAAAGTCCAACTTTGTTGTCTCTCTAAATCTGAATCAAATGTTGTACACACACTGTAGTTGTATTGCTTTAGTTGTCTTCAGCATTATTAGAGAAATCCACAAATCCAAGTGAAATTGCAATGAAAATGTAATAGCATTTGCTGCTGTTTTCAGATAAAAACCATACAATCTGATTCTTGTCTCAGCGACAACACATCAAAAAAAGAAACAGCATGCACTGGCATCCACTGCAAACATACATCCTGTGCTTTCAGTTGCCTTACCCTGGCCCCACCCGAAGGCTGGTGCACCATGATCCGGGCGTTTGGCAAGGAATGCCTCATACCAGCTGTGCCTGCTGCCAACAGTAAGCTGCCCATGCTGGCGGCCTGGCCCACACACCATGTGGAGATGGGGTTGAGAATGTATTGCATTGTGTCATAAATGGCCAAGCCGGCTGTCACCACGCCACCTGGGAGTAATAGTAATAATACATTAATTTGTATCACCCTTTTCTACACATTGAAAGACAATCGAAATATATACTTTACTACCAATACCAAGGATGTCACAGCACTATAGTTCAACCACAGCATAATCCAGCATATCCAGAACTGTTGGATAATACTAATTACACATCTGCTAAATAAGTACTATGCAGATCTATTTAGCTTCAATACACCAGGTCAAGTGTGGACATCCAACAACTATCCAGTATCTATATAAGAAAGAATTACTAATTTATATGTTATATGTTATTTATATGTTATCTATATGTTGTTTTAATGTAGTATCAACATTTAAATACTCATTAATACCTCCTGCTGTAATTTTATTCTATTCTTTCAGAGAGGACCATTCGGTCTTTATTGGTCATTGTCAGTATTTTTTTTTTGAAATGGGAACGAAATGTGTTCTCTGCATTTCCATCCTATGGTACATAGGAGCAGTGGGCTGCTAGGTTCAGTGCCCGGGGAGCAAGTTGTTCAGTGTCTTGCTCAAGGACATTTCGACATGCGGACAGTTGGAGGAGGGGGATCGATCTGCTGACCCGACGGTTAGTTGACCACCCGCTCTGTCCACCCGCTCTACTCACTGAGCTACTGGCGCCCCCTTTGGTGCATTATGTTCCATCAGAGGATTTTACCTGGACTGTTGATATACATGTGGATGGGCTTGTTGTTGCTCTCAGACTGCAGAAATAGCAACTGGGCAATCACCAGACTTGCTACTGAATCATCAATCTAATAGAACAAAAAGAGAAAATAGAAAAAGCTGGAACATCCACTAAAATAGACAATTTTAAATTGTCTATGACTGGTACGGTTTACTACTTTTCTGGGTTGGGTTGATATAATTTTTATACAAAGTATAATTAGCTTTGTTAGGGAGTTATAGGAATGAAAAGATGAAACAAAATAAATAATAATATGCAAAAGTCAGAGCCATAGAGCAAAAGCAAATGTAACATTAACAGACAATTGAGGTAGATATGAGCAGTGCAACAGGTGTGCATTTCACACAAATGTACATTGGAAAGTGAAATGCAAAATGTTTGACAGTAATAGCCTGTACCAACACTGAAAAAACAGTGGCCGGCTGATGCTGTCAGAACACACCATTGCAAATACCTCAGCAGTAATTCAATCCAAGGTGTTTGCAAGTAAAACAAAGCATGAGTAGCACAGAACATACTTACAGGGCCCATGACACAAATAATTCTTTCCCTCAGCAGACGTGAGTAGATATCATACGCTCTCTCCCCTCGTCCCTGAAGAAGAAGACGAGAGCACCTTTGTTAATGAAGCCCTGGATGAGCTACAACAAGCCACATGCCAACTGTTGATAGATCGCAGACAACATTTGAGTATGTTTCAAATACTTGAATGAGGCCTACTTCAGTCAGTTTATTATCCCCTTTGTTTCTACTTGGTAGCTTTGTTTCAGACTGAACATTGGGCTGTCTGATTCACTATATCTGCCATAAAGTCTGTTTTTTCATTCTCTAAAGTCCCATAACACCATTTCCCTGCAATCTCAAGCCTTAAACTACGGTATACTAAAGAAGACTGCTCAAAGAGGTCAGAATCATAATCTAAACCGATGGCTGGATGACATTATATTGGAGAGGTAGTTTGTAGTTCGAGTTTGGAGCGTGAAAGTGGAGTGTTCACAACGTCCACTTGGTGTCACACGTCACAAACTGGGTGGCAGAGACTGGCAGAAACATCAAATTCTACTTGTTTTTTCTCTAAATTACAGACTTATTTTCTGGTTTCATAAAATACTACATTGACAATTATATGAGACATGTTACGACATTTAAAACAAAAACAAAATAGTTTTGGAATCACCCCACTTTTAAGACCAATTACAAAAACTTACGGTTTGTTCCACAACAATGGGTATAAGTGGACTCCTCCAGAGAGAACTTTGGTGAATTGACCGGCTACATTTGAATGCTGAAATGCCACATCGCAATGCACTCTGTAACAAAGAGTTGAAGGAGTCAAGGGGGCACTTAACTCACTCACTGAGACACTGAGACACTGATACACACACACACACACACACTCATATGTAAGGTGCAATGCACAGTAGCTTCTAGCAAAGTAAATAATCAAATTTGGGTCAACTTAATATATATTCCATTTTATATCTATATCCATTATGTAAAAAAGACCATCACAAATAAGTACCTCTCTAAAAAGGTATGTCTTGAATAGGCTTGCATTGTTAAATTGAATATCTGACTATTAAACGTCAAATGTCAAGAAGAAGAATTACTCTTTTGATACCGTGAGGGAAATTTGGTCTCTGCATTTTAACCCAATCGTGAATTAGTGAAACACACAGCACACAGTGATGGTGAGGCACACAGTGAGGTAATTCATGTATGTGTTACATCTTATGCACCACATATGTAATGTAGCCTTGTTGGAATTCCTTGTAAACTGTTGACAGCTCAACGTGGGTTTAATCGTCATGGCGTGACTTCGAAAAATCGAATCATTTTCCGATAACTGCATGTATGTGCAATTAGCTCGTAAACAAATGTGGAAATACACTGAATAAAAGTATTATAATATATTACATCACCCTAGGTCAAGATGATTGGCCTACAAAATTGTTCGTCCAGTTTTGCTTTCCCCGACGACATAGGTAAACAATGAACTTTGCCCCGTATACACAAGTGATGTTGTACAACATGGCAAATATAAAACATCTGTCGTTCTAAATACACATTCCAATACATAACTTTAGGATTAAAGCCCATACTCACTCGTAATGACATTTTCGAATCCCCTCTGTGCGACTTCTTTTACGGTTGCACCGGAAGTTATTCATGCATCGCTCTACGATCTTCTTCCGCTCTATGATGTTTTGTCTGCTGGCTGCGCTGCAACAACAAAAAGCCTTGTGGAAAATGTGATGGTACATTTGCAAATATGGCCCATAGACTGAAAAAGTATTATGGAACAGCAATCACAACAAAAAAGGCCATACGTTTCATAATCACAAAAACAATAGTGTTTCTCTTTCACAATTAAAATATTGTAATCAAAGTGATATGTATTGACTTGGACTGATGTTTATTTTTTTATTTGAGCGAAACCTGGAACTTTCGTTATGCTAGTTGGTGAAATACCGTTTGTGATAAAAACGTAGTTGGATTAATTAAAATCTATGTCTCCATCCAAAATACAAAGTTGTGTAATTTTATTTAAAAAACACCATATATATATATATATATATATATATATATATATATATATATATATATATATATATATATATATATATATATATATATATATATATATATATATATATAATGGATTCTGTGTTGCAGTACCATCCAACGCAGGTGATGGCGTCACCACTTCCGAACAATAAAATCGTTCACTTGGATTTAGGACACAGACGCGACTCACACACACACACACACACACACACACACACACACGCACACACAACGTTTGCTATGGATCCACTGATTGATACAACTGTTACATTAACGGTATAGCAGATTCTTCGCCTTTATTTAGAATATGAGCATAATGGATAGGAGTGTATGGTGAAAGTAAATGAATAAAACCTCAGAATAGTGATCTGAATTGCAAGCTCCCTTAGCAAACGTTACTTCATCGTCGGGAGGTCTTAAACTTTCAAAGTCGCTGAAGGACACTTGAGCGTCCCATTTTTTCCGCCAGTATATTGTACAGTAAAGGAAATGCCCTACGTTAAATTGGGGATGGACCATGGTATCGCCAATCATTTCAGCAATTAGAATAATTAATTGAAGGGAATGAATCACGCACCAATGGTTGGATCACACACGGAGACTTGGAGATCAACAAGCTAATCCTATTTCGACATCGATTAAAAAATGCCCAAACCATGAATTGCTGTGAGCATATGTATATACATACACTCATGTGAATGTGCCCACAATACGTATGGGTTTCTCTTTTATGTCCACCGCCACCATAACCACACGCGCGCGCAAACAAAGAACGAAGAAGAAGGACACATTTCTATTGGATGTGAGCGCCGCTGACTCGGAGCTATCTCTACCTCTCCAGATCGAAGATGGCGATGTCGGTGTTTCCCGGCGTGCGGCTCCTCTCTATCGGAGATGCGAATGGAGACATACAGCGCCACTCTGAGCAACAACCACTGCGCCTAGAAGTGAAAACCACACAAGACGCGGCACTTATCAATCTCTCCAATGGTGAGTGGAGCTTTTTTTGCCCATCTTCAGATGTTCGGCCTGCTTTAGCTATTAATGCTAATGCTATCTAACGTTAATTGCTAGTGGATCCATATGCAGGGGTAACCTAGAAAAGACGGCTAGCACAGATCCAGCCTCAGCTTGATTCCATTTTAATCGCACTGGAGCTGATTAAAACTGGGGCGTTTTTTATGCCCATGGTGATTCAAAATGTGACCATTGTTTGTTCCCCCGGCATTTTGTTGGCATGGCGAGACTTGGATCACGAACGCCTGCATCCAGCTGTATAAGCTAACAGTTGCATCACAATGCTCATAATACCTGGCTAGCTAAAGAATACAGTAATACAATTTGAACCGAGTAGCGGGATACAGCATGCTGACTTGCTAGCCTTATTGCCTTTTGTTGTTGAGCTGTTCTTCTGTTTTGATTTCGTCTCTACATGTAATCAAATGCGCTCCATAGCGTTATGGCTAAAGCTAGCTAACTCGCGATTGTTTTTGGGGCATGGATTTTTCATCATTCATTACTGTACACATGCAACACTCGCGGGTGACTGACTGCTTTTTTCTAATGCAATAAAGCAAATTAAGAAATGTAGTAATGACTACTATATAATCTTTCCCCACATTTCTTAGCGAGAGGGGGCCCACATTAGTTATGCATTCATCTTTGTTCTCAGCGGAACAATAGCGGAGTCCCCTGCCGGTATGTTGAGCCTACCAGTCTCGAGCTGTTTGGTGACCGCTCGCGTGCACGTGGCGTGCGTGCCATGCTGAAATAAGATGGACCCTTTGGCCTTCCTCATCTGTAGTCACGTCCTATTCCATTCACTATACAGTCCACAGGATACAATACAGTTGATCCAGCTGTCAAAAGTTTGGTTCGTTATCCTCAAGTCAACCATGTCCTTAAGTTTTACTTGACCACACATGTCGTAATATACGCTTACCATGTAGCAACATACTGCTTAACATATTTCTTTTTGGAAATGTTCAGTCGAAATAATTGATACCGCGTCAACACAATCTATTTATGTCATTGCAGGCCTTGTATTATGCAGAGTTGCACAGTGCAATGCAAGAATAAGTTGCGTCTATCACAATGCCTCTTGGAAGCTGCCCATTGTATCTTCATTTTGAGGCCTCCTGAAAACTCATCTTGCCAAAAATGTGGAGACTTAACTAGCTGGCAATGCCAAATGCTACACGTTGACACCTGTTTGTGTGTGTTCACACCATCTTTTGAGGCTGTAAGGCCATCCTTGGCTCTATCCAATTGCGTCATGAGGCAAATTATTCTGAGCCCATTGATGGCATCCTTTAGAAATCAAAGATGGACTGATAGGTTTCAGACTAATATGCATTTATGAGTATTATTAATTGAATTACTACACACTGTATTGAACAAAATAATTAATATTATGTAATATGAATATTATGTAATATTAATATTATGTAAAATATATTTTGTTGGGACCAGTATATACTGGGGTGTGCTGCCACAGCTATTTTCCCGATGACATGCATGAAGATGTTTTAGTTGGAGACTACAGAGGCTGTGTTGCCTACATCTGTTAATCTGCATCTTCCAGATCTTGTTATTCACTGTTCTTTAACTTTCAGGAGAGGACACATGCGTGTTCAAGTGCTCTGTTTCCCGGGAGACGGAGTGCAGTCGCGTGGGAAAGCAGTCGTTCATCATCACTCTGGGCTGCAACAGCGTCCTACTACAGTTCGCCTCACCAGCTGGTACACACACACACACACACACACACACACTCCAAATATTTTAAAACCTCAGGCTGAGCAATAAATTGGTATAGCCATTGTTATTCTGTCGCAATGGTATCTGTATGGGGAACACGACACTGATTATGCGCCTAAATTCTAACTACGTGACCTGTATTGAACTCCTAAACATGCAGACCCCAGTTGGATATCAGCCATGCGGGTTTACAGGCTTTTGCAAACTGAACACATATTTTGTCTGTTTTTACATATTCTACTCTAATCGATTTGAATTAGATTATTATGAATTAGTCAACTTTGGCCATTCTCAGTATTTTTTAGATAAGGGAATGAAATGTGTTCTCTGCATTTGACCCATCCTATGGTACATAGGAGCAGTGGGCTATGTTCAGTGCCTGGGGAGCAAGTTGGGGTTCAGTGTCCTGCTTAAGGACACTTCAACATGCGGACAGTTAGAGGAGGGGAATCGAGGGGATCGAACCACCAACCCTACGGTTGGTGGACGACCCGATCTGTCCACCAACTCTACCCACTGAGCCACCGTCGCCCCCTAGGAATCTTTTGATGGAAAAACATTTAGTCCACTTGGTCTTAGTTTGTCGAATCACCGTGTCTGGAAATGTGTCCATGTGTAACAGTGGGATAATCTATTGGGAGGATAGTTTCTAAATGAGTGAGAACACAGCATTGCTTGACTTCTAGAAGGAAAAGCCGATAAGTTAAACAATGCCTTTTTTGTCGGGTTGTTTGACTCAAGTCTTCTGTGTGTAAATTGCTGTGATTTTGTTTTGCTTTCAATACATGTCCTTATTGTTTGTTTTGCTTACACATTTGTGTAATGACAGTGGCATTATCACATTTATTTCTAGTAAGTAGAGCACATTGTTGGCTGTTGGTCTTGAACAAGACACAAGATCATCAAAAAATGTCTCAAGATTGGCAGCATTTCAAAACTATTAAAGTAGATCCAAAAAATGTCAAATGCAAACTGTCAACCGCAGCTGTCGCATGGCTGTTCTACTGAATTGAATGGAACCACATTTGTCTAGTTGTCTCAGTCTCCACAGAGGCTGGCTTCAGGATATAGTATATTATGGTAAAATAGTCTATATATAATGTAATAAGGAATAAGGCTAATTTTGGCTTATATTTTCTATCAAATTGAATGCAGATTATGTGAATCTCGTTATACAGAGAAAAGTCAATTTAATTAGTTTAGGCGGTTGGGCATGTGGTGCAGCTCCTCACGTAGATGGCTATGGAAAACCCTAATAAGCCAATTTATGATTTTCAAGTAATTGAACCAAAACTCACAACAAATTACACATCATTGGGCTGCATATAGTGGCCCAAATACGTAATTTCAAGCTTTGAATATTTAATATTTAAATAAATGTATTTTTGTATTTCTTTTTTTTATATATAAATATCGCAAAAGCCAAACTACAATAAAACCAGCAAGTCTCCCCCCCCCCCAAAAAAAAAAAAAACTAAATGTTATTATGTCTAGTTAAATCTGTATCCGTCCCGGATACCCAACTATTAATGTTGGAATAATGGTGTGATATCCAAATACAAAACTAACAAGGATAATTTGGTAATTGGCCATTTTGATGATGGCTACCGTTATCACAATCAGAAATCACAAACAAGTTTATTGCCAAGTAGGTTTGCACTTACAAGGAATTTGACTAGAGAATGCGCACTGACACCAACACAACCTACAATGCAACCAAACTCGGCGCCAGTCAGGGATGAAGGAAAAGTACAGAACATGAGGAGAGGGAGGAGAGAAAAAAAGCATCCCCTCAGACTATGTTTCTGTGGGAGCACAGTGTGTGGGCATAAAAAAAACACATCAGCAACATAAGCACACATAAGAACACTTTACAACATGAAACACAGGACTTTCAACAGTGTAGGGGGTCGGGGGTTGTAGGTGGCCCAGCACCGACAAGCAGCCATTCAGCAACTGAAGTGTCTTAGTCTTTTTTGCGCCTTTAGTACAGATATAATTTGATTTTATTCATATCCTATTCCTGTATTTTACCTTATTTCTGGAATATAACTGGGATATTCCACTGATATTATTTGATCAGTCAAAGATTGGTGTGGTCTGACGAATCTAATTCGACTATGCAAACTCTTAGTCAAAGACATCCCTATAATTTTGTAACCCTGTACTTGTATGGTACTAGTATGCTATCATGGCCATGTCTGCATCAAATCTCAAAGAACTTCCTGGTTAATTAAAAAAATATTTAAATGTGTCCATCTCTATTGGATCGGATTAATATGAATCATGGCATATACTGTAGTTTAGAGATAAATGTGCATCAGTGTTGCACTTGTTTCACAGTTCATTATGGATATAAAAAGTTCTACACTATTTAGGGAACCAAATTCATAAAATACAAAAAAAAAATAGTCAAACATGCCTTGCAGACCCAACCTTTCCATACAGAGTGACGTTGGTTAACAGTGTTGGTTAAATAATTCAAGAGCCACCTACAGAAAGGTATTCTGATTTGATTGACATCAATCAAATTGTCACATAATTCATATACATAATGAGGAACAGTCCTTTTAAGGCTAAAAAATTATCTTAAATTCCCCACAAAGAATATTCATTGACATGGTGATCACTTATATAAAAAATCCCGTCTTAACTTTCTTCGAGACGCAGCGTGGTTTAATGTAATGTTTCATACGTTTAGGGTGAGTCACATCACATTGTGCCGTGGTGTGAACAAACCTAAGAAGAGGCTGAGACTGTAGCGAAACCAACAGCTTGGACTTTGATCATAGCACCTCCTCATGGAGTGCTATTACAGTTGCATTCTACAGCCTACACTGCTACACTACATATTTTCAAATTGAAAAAAAGTCATTGTCAATGCAAGGAGAATTGATACTACCACAATATTCATTTGTGAAGTTTGTATATATTAACATGTACTATAATTGTATGTGTGTGTCCTCTGTTCCAGACTTTTCATCATTCTATAACCTTCTGAAGAACTGCCGTGGGCACAGTGGTGAGCGCTCAGTGTTCAGCGACCGGACAGAGGAGTCATCCGCAGTACAGTACTTCCAGGTGGGGAAGGACAACGATGCACACAGCGCTTCAACTAAAACCAATTTGGTTGAATAATGAAAACAATAGAATGTCATATTGGCATGCTATTGATGTTCTTTGTTTGTTAATAGTGGTAGAAGTTTATTAACAGTAAAATGTATTTCCCTTCAGTTTAACTTGATGTCAAATTATTAATTTCAAATTTGTTTGACATTAATACTGTGGCAATTTGTAGCACTTGCATTTTCTTGAAAGATAATGTAAAATAAACAGTACATTTATATGTAATGCATTGTGGTCAAGCCATACCAGTATGGCTGGATTGCTCTTACTGTACGATGCACTTGATCAGTTAATGTCTGGTCTTTCCTCCCTGACCCGACTCTGGGAACTTGTGCAGTTCTATGGCTACCTCTCCCAGCAGCAGAACATGATGCAGGATTATGTCCGAACTGGTACCTATCAACGGGCCATCCTTCAGAATCACACAGATTTCAAAGACAAGGTAACAGTTTTTTGGGCGGGATGGGATGGTGTGTTCATTTGTACAGTAACTCAAACATTAAAACGTCAATCAATTCACAATGCAAAGCTGATCAGAAGTTACTAACAAAGTTACGTTTATATTTTTTTATATGTTCTTTAAATATAAAATCATTACAATAGATAAATGAGAGACAATGAGTGACAGTTAATAGTGTACATTTAAATTATGAAAGATAACTTTTCCAATGTTTTTGCTTTCAGGTGATTCTCGATGTCGGCTGTGGCTCTGGAATCCTGTCTTTCTTTGCAGCCCAAGCTGGTGCAAGGAAAGTCTACGCTGTGGAGGCCAGCACTATGGCGCAGCATGCTGAGGTGAGCAACACACAAAACATGTTGCTGTTCATCCAAATGATTCAGTTTGAACAGTGGACTTCTTGGTAACCAAAATAAAAAGTACATCTACTAATCTCTCTTGGCCAGCGCTCCCTATTGAAAGATATGTTGATCTCAATGAGACTAACCTGATAAATAAAGCAAAGATGGGCCTCTCATGATTGTTTTCGATGATAACGAATCACTAAGCATGGTCTAGGACCCACATATTATTCAGCTTGAACAAGGAGGAAGGGCTTGAACAGTGTTTTTAACGCTTTTCTAAACACTTATGTGGGTTTTTTTTCTACATTAGTCATGTTTCCTTGCCTTGTGCGTGGACTAGGTGTTGGTGAACAGCAACCGTCTAGGTGACCGTGTGGTGGTCATACCTGGCAAGGTTGAGGAGGTGACCCTCCCCGAGCAGGTGGACATCATCATCTCTGAGCCCATGGGATACATGCTGTTCAACGAGCGCATGCTGGAGAGCTACCTGCATGCAAAAAAGTTCCTCAAACCAAACGGTGAGCATTAAGGGAAGCAGTTTTTATGGAATAAATTCACAGTGTCGTCATTATATGAAGACTATATTTTCTGTTTTCTATAATGCCAAACCTATTCTCTGCATTCATTTTCCCTATTGCTTAAATGATGTAAAAATAAATATTAAGTATGCTAATATTGTTCATTTTGTATTGATTTTATTTAATTCAGGTAATATGAATCGGCAAAACTTTCAATGGCTACTTGACGTGTGGATAGAATGAAGATGCTTTAACTGTTGACGTGTTTGTCCCATTTAAAGACAGCTAGACTGCATTTTTACACGGGGGTAAAGTGCTGGGCAGTGTTTTGCCAGCAACTGTGCTGTCCACACCGGCCACTGGTCTTGCAGGAGTTGGGATTATATAATCCCACCATTCATTGAATAGTGCTCTGGGAAGAAAACAAACACATTGTGATGATTTCAGATTTAAAATGATTGGCTGAATATATATGCTGTCACAGATGGGAGATGTTACCAATCATAATTATTTACAAAAGTGTTATTTAATGTCTTTCGCCAGGAAAAATGTTCCCGACTATTGGTGATGTGCACCTGGCCCCCTTCACAGACGAACAGCTGTACATGGAACAGTTCACCAAGGCCAACTTCTGGTGAGAAGAGCTTGTTCACTCATTTATAAGCTCATCACAAACGACAATTGCAATAATCTTTTTAATATTAAGTATCAAGTTTTTTTTTTTAGTTTTTAACGCCCAAAAATATGAAGGCCAGAATCCTCTCTACCTTTTAGGTACCAGCCCTCCTTCCATGGTGTAGACCTCTCTGCCCTGCGTGGCGCGGCCGTTGATGAGTATTTCCGCCAGCCCATTGTGGTACATAATGCACATAGATACACATGCATGAACAGGGAGTCGGCACAGTTTAATAGAGGGAATAGTCGACTCCAGTGTCATCTATGCTAGAAAAGCTATCGAATTAGTAGTGACTCATCATGCGGCTTCTCTCCCTGTGCACAGGACACATTTGACATCCGTATTTTAATGGCAAAGTCTGTGAAGTACACAGTCAACTTCCTTGATACCAAGGAAGAGGATCTTTACAGGTATGTGGCTGTGTGGACATATCAAATGTATCATGTATTTACATGGGGAGTTGTGTTTAATATTTTTTCATTCTCTTCTGGTTTAAAGAATAGAGATACCCTTCAAATTCCACATGATGCATTCTGGCCTGGTGCATGGCTTGGCTTTCTGGTTTGATGTGGCGTTCATCGGATCAGTGTAAGTCAAATGCTTATTCTTCATCTGTTCCCATGTTTCTGATTCTCAGCAGTGCTTCATGTTGAAATCCATCAATTCCCAGCAGCCTTTGTCTAGTGTATTGCTCTTCTGTTGTAATGCCTACCTGACATGTTTTGCCCTCCATCTTGAAGGATGACGGTATGGCTCTCCACAGCCCCCACTGAGCCTCTCACCCACTGGTATCAAGTACGCTGCTTACTACAGTCGCCGCTGTTTACAAAGGCCGGGGACACACTCTCTGGCACCGCACTGTTGATTGCTAACAAGAGGTAGGTTGGCCACAGATGGCAAGTAGCTTAATCTCAAAATTGGAGTAGCCTAGCAACAGTAACAATTTTTATGTTGTACTTGATTGTTCTAAGCCTAACATGTAGCTTTTGGTTAAAGCATCAGCTAAATGTAGATATATACCAGTGACTTAAATCTGATGGTGATTGTTTTTGATTTGACGCATAGTGTTTTCAACAGTACTGTTCCGCGCAGTCAATTTTAAACCTAAGATAAATAACTTCTTCTGAAAAACAGATTGGATATTTATATGGCTGTTGATCGCCCTTTATCTTTATTACTAACAGACAAAGCTATGACATCAGTATTGTCGCTCAAGTGGACCAGACAGGCTCTAAGTCCAGCAACCTTTTGGACTTGAAGAACCCATTTTTCAGGTGAGGCTTCATACTTGTACTGTACTGAGTGTGTTTTAATGAACTATTTTGATGGTGTTGTTGGTGATGTTTGCAGCCATTTGTTCATATATAGATGGATGGCTGGTTATTTTATTAATCCCGGTGGGAAAATTGCAAACCAAAATTGAGATGACTTTAAGTGTAAAGAACACGGTTAAGCAAAAATAATGTAGACATCTAAATACACTGCTACAGCCCAACAGATCAGTGTGTCTTCCTCCCCTTTCTTCTGTTTGTCTAACCCTTATGTGTATGTCTGTTTTGTCCTTTATTCCTGGAAGTTTTACTTCCACAAGTTTTTTAATGATTCATTTCATTGCAGTACCCTGGACAATATTTGGGTTTTTTCAGCAGTCTTTATGTATTTTGGTAATTTTGTCGTTATTAAACAATATTTTGTGTTTTTCTGTGTTGTACAGTACAGCACTTTGTTATTTTCATATTGTGACTACTACTTCTCTCATTAACCAAGTGTTTCTATCATGTATTTGTAGGTACACGGGCACTAGCCCAACGCCCCCTCCGGGCTCCCACTACTCCTCCCCCTCAGAGAACATGTGGAACACAGGGGGGGCCTACAGCATGAGCCAGGGCATGGCCGTGTCAGGTAAACAAGGCTGACTCGGCTTCACACCAGAAGTCAAGTGAGCTGACGTCTAAGCGTCTTGTAGCAGACGGCACTACTTTTCCAGAAGCACAGTCAGCAGGCGTGGCCCCAACGTAGTGCTGCACAGAAATAACACCACGTTTTAAAACTCCCTTCTCATTACTCTGGAAGCAGGCGCCACACAGACTTGACTGCTCCAGTTTCTGGCATAAAAAGCAGCATGCGACAGGAAGGTAGTTGACAATGAAAAGGTTTTGGGAACATCTCTCTGCATTGTCAGCTTGGGATACAAAACCCATACAAGGTGATCCAGTTAAGTGATATTTTTATATCCCTCATAATCACAAATATAGTCCCTAAATTGGATTTTTTCAAATGGTACACATTCAAATGCCATTTGATGGCATCCCCTTGACCCTAAGGCCTCAAACTGAGATGAAGATATCTTAACAATGTAAACATAGAAAGGAACTCTCTTCTAAGATAAGGCTCAATGGGCATGATATAATGGCCAAAGACGGACTATTAAAACATGGTCAAATTTGGTAATCATAATCTAAAGGCAAAAAGTGCAAATTGAATGGTTCGGGATTAAGTTGCATAGGTGTTGTGATTTGCAGTAGCTGTATTCTGTCTTTTCCAGGGATGCCTGCGGCTTATGACCTCAGTACGGTCATCGGCAGTGGTTCAGCAGTGTCACACAACAACCTTATTCCCTTAGGTAAGTATGTAGTAGCAGACAAGTGTAGAGAGACTGGTTCCTGTGCAACAAACAACACCCTGACCAAGAGTTTGGGAAACGCCTAATCCCCACTGTTTGGGAGATACGGGTCAATAAGCTTTATGATCCTCACTTCATTTGGCTGTATTCATTATTTGGTGGTTGCAGATCATAATAATCATTGCCATATTACCATTTCCTTACAAAAGTTAAAAAAAAATAAATAAAAAAAAACATCTCAGCTGCGCACTTTTCAGAGTATAGCTGGCCATCTTAAAACAAGTTGCAGTGTACCATTCTGTGATTAATGGGCAGTCTTAAGGATCAAGGTGGTTGTATCCATACTACAACCACCTACTACAGGTAAACATTCAACGCAACTCAACGTGACCGAGACTTTTTTGTTTTGTTTCACGGTTACACCCATGGCAAATGTCAGTCACCCTTGGATGTAAAATAATTACATTTAAAAAAACGATGATTGGAACCTGGCGATTAGACTGCACATATTTATTTTGACTGCTTCAGCCAGTCATCGTGTTATTGTGCATCTCGCACACAGGCTTTGGACTGGGATTTTCTCTCTCAACCACTTTGCCTCCTTCTTTCACAGTGAACTCTGGGATTGTGAACCACACCCATTCAAGGATGGGCTCCATCATGAGCACAGGAATTGTCCAGGGTATGTCCACTCCTCGGGTGCATCTCTGCCCACACCAACACTTCATGCAGTGTTTCTCAACCTTGGGGGTCACCTGATATAGATGGGGTCACAGTAGATTGCTGACTTATGAGCTGTAGATATTTGATGTCCCGTTCTTGAATGAAAAAACCGAGGTGCATATTGTCAATGGGGCATTGATATTGGGCAGATATTATGTATGTGAAAGCAGGTGCACACACACAAAATGCTGTAAACATGACAATGATCCATTTTTGATGGGGTCACAGCCCTGGCAATAATGCAGTTGCACATGGTTCATTGGTTCATGGCAGAGAGGTGAGAAAGATAGAAAGATGAGTTTCAGGGTGACGGCAGAATAAAAACAAGAACATCCACTGCCATTCGTTCTTCTTTATTTGAACAGTCTTTCTTCTACAGTACGATTACCCCCTTCCTCACTGTGCTGCTAAAACGCATTCTTACTCTGACCGTTAAAAGCAAAAACATGACTACAAAATATACAAATACCTGACAACATTAAACCCATTTTCCCCAACTTGAAAACCAATCAAACAACGGCACACTAGCGGTACTCAGAAGTTACTTTAGTTATGTTCTGTACTTGGTCATCACCTGGTCATGGCTCCTGAAAGACAATGGTCTAACCTGGGAAGACGGCAACAAAGTTCAAACAAGATGGGGGTGGGGGGGAGAGGCCACTGAGGCTGAACCTAGTGTTTTTGTTTTTGTATCAAGGTAAATATTTTATATTAACATACATTTTCTACAGCTTTGTATAAACATGTTTTGGAAAACTGGGATTATAGTGATATAGTGCTGAGATGGATAGTTGTCTCCTGTATTTTTGTGTATTTTTTCTTTTTGAGGTTGAAAATACACAAAATTAGAAATGAGAGGGCTTGAATCTTCAAATGCCACCTTCTTAACCATTGACTTTGTTTGTTCCTGGTACACACTAGTACCATGTGCGTACTTGTTAAAAATAACAATTTACAAAAGTAATTGCAAGAGAATAACTATTTTTTTCTTTCTCCTTTTACATTTTTTTATTTCCAGGAGCAACTACGGGCCAGGCTGGCCCTAGCAGCAGCAGCACTCACTACCCTGTCACAAACCAATTCACCATGGGAGGTGCTGCCATTTCCATGGCCTCACCTATGGCCATCCCAAGCAACACAATGCATTATGGGAGTTAGGAAGAAGCTTCCTCCGCCCCTCCCAGTCCCCCCCCCGCCCCATTCATGCATGAGGTAGCCCCATCTTAGCTCACAGCGGTGCCCAAACTCAACGGCCACAGCCAAAATCCAGTATACCAAAACCAGTACTATTCAGGCACCCCCCCCCCCCCCCCCAGCCTTTACTTTTACGTGTTCAGCTACGCTATTCCCGATGCCGTCCTCCGCTGCCACAGAGACTTTTCATTCAAGCTAACTTCTGAACATTAAAACCTTCCCCTTCAAGCTTCTCTACTTCTCACTCTCCAACTTCAAACCGTCCACCCTACGCTTGACTTTTTTGGGACCTGCTACACTACACAGAATCACACTCAATGCATCTGGAATCTGTTAACGAAGAGCTGCATGGCTAAACTTTTTTAGTGCCACCTCCAGCATTTACATCTCCCTGGCGGCTCATGCCTCCTCCAACCTCCAAACTACAATCTTTTTTTTTTCGTCTGTTTCGTTGTCTGGGTATTATAACCCCCCCCCCCCCCCCCCCCAAAAAAAAAAGAAGCCCTCATCCAGGACTGTATGCCAGATGTATACTGAAGTGAACATTTTTTCATTTCAAAAGTATCTTCACCATTTCTCAGATGGTGGTGACACAGGTCGCCGTGGGACGTCTCATTGTGAGATATCCGCTCACTGTCCTTTTTACCCTTTCACGTTGCCGCCTCAAGTTCACTGCATTACCATCACAGTAACTGTATAGAACTGTATAGCAAACCTGCAAGATTGTTGAACTGAGCACATGCCGTTAACTCACTCAACTTATGATTGCCCCACCGGCTGCCAAAGGGACCCTAGTCTCTTCTTTTTTGTTTGAGAAAGAAAAATTGTTTGGGTGTTTCATGACAAAAATGACTGAACCGTTAAAATGTGAACAAATAATTGAGAAATCCAAAAAGCAAAACGTGCTTGCAGTCCAACTATTAGCATAGAAAGCCAATACTCTTTTTAAACAATCCCTAGCAGAGGGTCTTGATGAAATATAATGGGACCAATGGGTGTCAACCTGCTGGTCTTTTTTTTATTATAGAAAAGCCTGTAGCTTAGTTGTCCCAGTTTACAAGTTGTCTTTGTCTCTTAACTCATAATTCTTACTCTTCTTGCCTGGTATCCCTCCTAACCGTTTATGTTCCACACCTATCTCTTACCTTAATATTGTCATGAAAATGCCCCAACCCCAATTCAGTCTTTTACTTAATGGTAACGAAATACTAGCATCAAAATACTGGAGCAGCACCAGTCACTGCTTATGCAGTTGATCTCAGTCAGTTTGAGATGGTGATTTTGCTCGTCACCAATTTGGGCCAATCAGAAACAATAGATGCAATAACCTGTTTCACCAGAAATGGTGCTGTCCCCGAGGTCCGGTGTTGGTGTTTGGTTTTTAAGGCAGAAGAGAGACTTATGCATTGCTTCCAGTTTCACAAAGTTTGACTATTTTCTCTCAAATGAATTTAGAAAATGCTATGAAAGCTGAGAAATATTTCTGTCTTTGTAGGGCTGTTTTGTTAGGGGTTTTTTTTCATTAAGAAAAGCAAAGTAAAAAAAAAACTGAAAAGTATCATACACCCATCTGGACTCAAGTCTTGCTGTAGTTGATATACTAAACATTTGTTTCATAGTTTGTTAAATAGAAATCATGAACATATCCAAATGCGTATCATGTAATGGCAACTATATTGGCACTCATGCCCTTGTTTCTTATATTGCTCTGTGTAGAAGATAGTGGTATCCACTTTTATTATGAAAAGTGAACGAGGAAGATCATTGTCTGACATTTGTTGTCTGTGTTTCTGTCAGCCCGTAATAGTTTTTCTCTGTCAACAGTCCTATACCATAGGCAGTGATGGGTGCCCAACAAAGGTTTTGTTTTTATTGTGGTACCGTGATGGCCATTTGGTATTAAGAGTTAGATATTATTTTGTTTACAGTTCAGAACTGGCTACTCTTGAATCAGCTCATATTGGGCGGGCGCTGTAGCTTGTCGAGTCTGTAGGTGGCGAAGTTAGCTTTCTTAGCTTGAGCATGTTCCTATCAATTGGTTTTCTTGGGCTATCCCTCTAGAGACTCAACACCAGGATTTTGAGGGAAGTTTAAAACATGTTTTGGGGGAAGGGAAGAGCTTGACTATGTCAAAAGGGGCTTCCTACATTTTGAAAGATGCCTTGATGTCTGATGAGAAGCCTTTCATCCATTTATTTCTCAGGTACATGGAAGTTTCACTTATCTCATTGATGCGTAGTGAGGAACACTGCTATTCACATGAGTCGGCATATGCTGATGTTTTTTGTTTTTTTACAAATCTGATTCAGCCAGAAAGCTTGAGCTTGTTGAGGTCAAAACCTTTTGTTTTATGATAGACAATAATGGATAACCTCACACTCATTACATGGTGTGTATTGCCCATTTCAGTGACATGCCCCAAACGCATCCACACTAATTTGAGAACACACACACACACACACACACACACACACACACACACACACACACACACACACACACACAGTTCAGTCGAGTTAACTTTTTTGCTCTCACCAAATGCACATAATACAAGTCAATAAGTCACTTGATGTGTATTGATAGGATACCGCTGGCCGAAGTGCTTCTGATGCCAAAGGTTAATTTGAGGAATAAGTGACCATTTTTAGTGTGGCTTACATTCTTGGCTGTCACCTTGGACCAATCCGTTGTTTCTATCCTGATGTCTTGTGCTGGTGGCAGGTGGGACCAGTGGAGATCATTCTATAGCACACCAAGAGCCTATAGATTTACCCATTTTCAGGGTATAACATTTTATAGGTCCAAATCCTTAAATGGCTCATTCTCATGGTAAACTCAACTACAAAAAGTGGGCATGCTGACCATTATAATTGGAGATGGCAAAGGTAAGTGTCAAAGAATTTTAGGAAGAAAGATGCAGGCAATTTTTTTCATCTTTCAAACCAACAGGCATTTTTTGTAAAGCAGTGACCGGTCAAATTCCAGACAACAGCCATATGAAATGCAAGGGTTGGCAGAGATTGACAGTTAAATGTATTTGTGTGATGACTGGAACCAAAACAAAAAACGACCCTCACCAGAAAATTTACCATCAAGAAATCACGCTGAATCACAATCTGTTTATTTACACACATGAATAAAATTTAGATGTCACTGTTAAACATGTAATTGGTTGTCTTCCCTCTGGTGTGGAGTAATTTTGAATGTTTAACTTATTACACACCTTGAAACAAGCATTGGTATTTCCATAGTCTGGTATATTGCTTTGATGTGCAGTGCCATGACCTATTGAAATCCAACTGGCATATTGTTGCTATTGCATGGGTTTCTGCTAAATACAAAGCAACAAGTATAGATGTCTGGATGATGAGTTCTAACATGAAAGAAAGGAATGCACTTATGTTGATTTTAAAATGTAGATTCATTGCAGTGTACCACTTAGGTCATGAGTCAAAGCACAGTTTAAATGCATCACCAGTAGCTGATGATACAGTACTGGGGAGTGCTGTCACACTGTGGGTGTTGGCTCAGTGGGACTGGGTCACTTGGGTTGTCATCGTAAGTTGCGTCGTGGTCTCTGGTGCTGCTATGTGAACTGATGTCTGAAAGAAGTACATCTGAAAGACAGACATTATTGAAAAATAAGATGTATTTCCATATCCAGTTAAACTAAAAATAGCTACCTTATTTTATATTTTGTCTGCACAGTGTTTGGCATATATCCAGGTCAAACAAGACATTTATGTGGGACAAGATCTGGAGAGATGTCATTTGAGAAGGTTTCTTGGATGGTATGATTACATACTGCTTGGTTTTAGCCTACTTGTTAAAGGTGGGGTGAATTGTTTTGGGGATTTTTCAATATATTTTTTAAAATCACAACACAACAAATTAATTAGCATTTTCTAAATTGAAGCATTAATACATAAAGCATGTTTCTTTTGTAATATTCAAGCATAACTGAAAACTGGCCTCTTACTTTGCAGCCGATTGCCAGCAGTGAGTGCAGAATGACGATGGTCACCAGAGTAGTGACTGCCATCACCTTCGGGTGGTCCCGGACGACGGGCCAGAAGGTGAGGACCAGCACAGAGCCAGAGATCACTGTGGAGACCAGGATCAAGAGCCAGTGCAGCCACTCTAATGGGATGATCCACAGAAGCTGTATAGTTGGATGAACGTAGTTGGATACATGCATCAATGTAAATCTGCTTGGCTGCCAAAATCATTCAAATGTACTGAAACACAGATTGATTGTATGCAATCAATACAATCTTATGCATCATAACCTGGTTGAAATTAAGTAATGGCAGACAAAAAATATGCACTTGTTTTAGAAGGAAGAAAATTTGGCATTAACCAATCTTCCATGCAAATTTATCTCAGAGCTATACTTTCATATATGGCACTCATCCAATTCAGTTTATTGTACCTTCATCAGGTATTGGTTGAAGCCTGTTAACGCTCAGAATTAAAAAACAAAATGTAGAATCAACTAGGCCTATTCATTAAAAACATACTTATCAATATGTTATGACCACAACAACTAGTCCAAATTAAAAATGCATACTTTGGTCCAAATTATAGATGCATAGTTTCGGACCTTTCACTGTCGCACTATGAAGTGCAAAAGGGATCAGGCATGCACCTCTTGTGGAAAAAAACAAGATGTGGACTTACAGAGGTAGGGATGAAAATGAACAGGGAGTAGCCATAAACGCACACAGTCTCCAAGAATGTGTAGCCGCCCACTTGGCCCTCAGCTCCTTTCCGCCAGGTCAGAAAACCCCAAGCACACAGTGGCACCAGCGATGCATACATGAAGATGACTACTGCTGCTATGGTTACTGGAAAGAGAGACAATATTCAACAAGTAGCCAACTGTAAAAAGAAGCATAACATAAGGGTCACTAAACATTGCAAACCGGTGTGACAGTGCCACTCAAAAGTATACACTGTCAATTATGTCTCACCCAAATCTCCCAATTTCTTATATTTTTCACAAGAATTGTTTGTGTTGTGGCCAAGTGAGTGTTTGATGTTAGATAAGTATTGAACTCCCTATGATTATTAGGTGTCAAGCACCAGAGGTGTATTATTATTCCACCACATTGTAGTTTCACATGTTACCCTGGTTGGTTTTGAGCAAAATTAACACATTGTCAAGCATCTAAATCTGTAAATAGTAACTAATGAAGTTTCATCAGCATTTCAAAAGGCCAAATCTCGGGTACCATTTGGCAAATACTTGGTGTCAAATGATGGAGCTTTTCCTTAAACTTTCCTTCAGTAAATTAAGTGACCAAGACCATAGACTAGCAAAATTTCTTGATTATCAGCAAAACTTGCTTATCACGTCTCTGCCTGGACCAGTTGCCCAAATCCAATTAATCTAAGTCTTCAGAATAAATGTAATTAAAACCGTATGACCGTATGAGGGGTGACTACCGAAACATGGTATTAGGGGATGGGGGACAGGACCAGGGCTAAATTATTAAAGGGATCATATTATACATTTTATGGTTAATCATTTTATTTGGTGGTACTACTAGAATAAATTTACGTGATTTAATTCAAAATAAAAAATACCTAATCTTACTGTTTATTGCCTCAGAATCACTTTCAGACTGTCACAAACGCTTGGTTTTAGGCCCCTCCCCCCTCCTGACAAACCCAATCCGCTGCCCCACACTGTTGTGATTGGTCAAACCATGTCGCCCATCTCACACCATGTGCTGATCAGCTGTAAATATTGCCAGTATCAATGGCTTTGGTCCAGTTGTAATTTTTAAGCCATAGTCTGATACTGAATCATTACATAAGTCGAGTGTGTTATGTTTCCATGACAGGGTTTTACAGTATGCCCGTATTTTGATACAAATACAAACTGGTTTCCGGTTTGTATTGTATTATTTACAATAGTGTCTATTATTGTAACATTCACAGTTACTCTCACTCACTCACTCTCACACTCACACACAACCTGTAACTTCCTGTGATACCCCAGTGTCCCCGCCCCCCGGCTCCTCAGCCAACCCCCTGCAATGCCTGACGTCGCTCTACAGGCGCTGTCAGCAGTTAACAGAGAGCAAGGACAGAGGCCCAGAGACAACACAATGCACACAAAACACTAACACACCATTATACACATTATACAACAACTTAAACTGTACACAACAAACATATCCAGGACATTACAGAATGTTCGAATGAGTTTAAGTGAACAGCAGAACATGTCGCGGCTCTACTGATTCTTTCAGTGTTTTCACACAAAACATTGGCGACGAAGATGGAGCTTGCACTCCCACCACCTACACATTTCCTTGCACTATCAGGCGACCCTGCGGTACGTTGGATTCATTGGCTGGAGTCGTTTGAAGTATATCGCAGCTCTCTGACTAGGGGAAGCTAGCGACCCGCGGCGGAGAGCACTCCTTCATTGTCTTGGTACCGAGGGATAGCGCATATTCAGAACCCTGGGACAGGCGAGGAAGTATAAGGATGCTATGAAGGTACTTGAAGCGCAGTTCACGGCTCCGCAGACTAATTCTCTGCGATAGTGTTCCGGCAGCGCAAGCAAAAAGCGGGTTAGTCAGTCCAGCACTATATAGCCGACCTCCGCAGCTTAGCTGTTTTCTGTAAGTTTGGTGATATGGAGGAGGAAATGATAAGGGACCAGCTCGCAGAACATGCAACCTACCCCACAATTTGTGAGAAGTTAATTATGTCACCGGACGATCTGACTCTTAAAAAAGTGCTGGAAATAGCCTTGCAAATCGAAAAAGCTACCTAGCTGACATCACAGCTAGCTTCCCGCGCTTCCCCTCAGCCCGCCTTAACACAGCATGTGGAAGATCCTAAGCTCTCACCTAGCCCTGCATCATCAGATATGGACCCAGGGATAAACTACACAGCCCGCACACGTAGCCAGCCACGTCGCAGCTATGGCAATTGTGGCTCCCCGTCACACAGGAGTAGAGCCCCAACATACCCTGCCAGGGGACAAGCGTGCCGGTGCTGTGGGAAAGACAAGCACTTTGCCAAATTCTGTTGTTCTGCACCGGCTGTGGTGGGCACACGGACAGGCCCACGACAGGCTGGGGCTAGCTCGTCAGCCCCAACACTCATACACTCAGTCAGCTCTGGCCTGGCACAGTGAAATTAGATGGGGTCTGTGTGCCGTTGCTGCTGGATACTGTAGTGACTTTATCTCTTCTCAACTGGGCTACAGTAAAGCACTCCCTGCCTCACATCACGCTTCAGGCGCCTTCGGCTGCTCCCATGGATAAGGCAATTCAAAAATCGCCTTAGTGGGCTCCTACTTGTGAAGCTGCGGTCATACAGCTGAAGGCCCAGCTCATTGCACCACCAGTACTAGCCCACTTCAACCCATCCAGCCCAACTCTTCTCACCCCTGTGATGCCTCCAACTACGCAGTGGGGGCTGTGCTGTGTCAGCTCCACAACGGCATAGAGCAACCTAGAGAGAGCATAGAGAGAGGCCCTGGCCTGTGTCTGGGCATGTGAGTGGTGGCATATGTACATGTATGGCCGTTCATTCACATTAAGAACGGACCACCAAGCACTTACAGCCCTGCTCACAACGTTGGGTTCTTGGCACAGGCCTCTGCGCATCCACCGATGGTACGAGAGGCAGTACAATTTCACACTACAGTTCACACCGGGACGAGAGAATGTGGTTGCAGAGTTACTGTCACGCTACAGGCCACCTCCAGCTGTGGACTCGAATCCAGACACCAGCGAACTGGACCTCACTTTAAAGAATAACTTTTTTGCTGGAACAACCACTGCGTTGCAAGGGGCCATCACTCGTACCCTCCGCCTTTACAGACACGTGTCCTGTCCATGGCTCATGAAGGCCACCTCGGCATTGTCAAGGTCAAGCAGCGCTGCCGGCAAGTGGTCTGGTGGCCACATGGAGATGTGAAGGCTATGGTGAGAGACTGTACAGCCTGCCTGGTGAGTGGAAAGATCGGCCCCCCACCAGCTCCTCCCCTTCAGCCACTGAAGTGGCCAGCTGGGCCTTGGGAGCACATCCCGATGGACACTTGTGGTGAGCTCCGTGGCGTCCCACATCACCAACGATTCCTCATCGTGGCCTATGACCTGTACTCTAAGTGGCCAGAGGCAGTCTCTACCGGGTCGGTCACCACACAGGCAGTCATTGACTTTCTGGAGGTGCTTTTTGCTCGTTGGGGCATGCCCACGACAATCATCACAGACAATGGGCCGCAATTCATCTCTGCAGAGTTCACAACTTTTCTGAGTGAGCAGGGAATCAGCAACATACGCACGGCCTTCTATAACCCTCAGGCGAATGGGGGTGTGGAGCGCATGATTCAGGCACTGAAGAACAGTATCAGAGCTCACAGAGAGCAGAGGGACTTCAGTTCTCAGCAACACTTCTGCGGGCCCTGCTGCACTACCGAGCTACTCAACATACCACAACAGACTGTTCACCAGCACTCCTGATGTTGGGGCATGAACTATCATTACCCCTGGATCGCCTGCGAGTTCCTGCTCACCTGTCATCACAGGGGGCCCAGCGGTAAACAGCTGGCCAGCTAGGCACCGAGTCTCAGCACGACAGCAGGCAACTAAATAGCGCTTTTACCGGTCCCATAGGGCCAAACACCCAGATTTCACCATTCTGGACTGGGTTAGGGTCCGAAGGTCCACACAGGGCCATAAGCTCTTGTCATTCTGGTCAGCGCCTCTGACCAGAATGACAAGCGTGACTGAGCAGCTGGGACCTGCCACCTTTTGCCTTTCAGACGGAAGACGGTGGCATGCACGCCGCCTCCACAAAGTGGCCCCACCTACCTGGCAGACCTGGAGGTCAGCCGAGGTCCTGATCCGGACTCTGGAGGCCCAGTTGGTCCTGCAGCACGAACAGTCCGTGGCCGCGCCAAACCGGGCTACCTCAGGTACTATGTTGTAGATTGGTAATCATATACTAGTGTTCATACTGTTGATGTATGAACACTAGCTCATCCAGACTGTTCCAGTTACTGAGTCTGGTGTTTAAAGGCACTTCAGGTCAGGTTTAAAATAGCCTTGCAATGATTTGTTCAGGCTGGACAGAAGTCTTTCACAATGTAAACCGACTGATGCCTACTACAGTTTTTCTATTCATGATTTATGTTATGTGTTATATTTCACTCAGGGATGTGGGTTTTCTCCTCGGGGAGGGGGGAAAATGTTATGTCTCCATGACAGGGTTTTATGGTATGCCCATATTTTGAGATGTCAGTGTTTTACGGTGTGCCTTTATTTTGATAGGACCGACGCTGTTTTCTGGTCTGTGTGTATGTTCAAATGAGTTTAAGTAAACAGCAGAACATCTCGCGGCTCTCCTGATTTTTTCAGTGTTTTCACACACAACAGTCATATCGACAATCATTTGACCTGAAACACTGTTGTAACCAAGAACAAGGCAGGACACTTCACAGTGGACAAGTTGTTATGTTATAGATATAATATATTGTATTTCAGATCGAATGTTCCAACTGTAATTTCTCTACATCACAGTAACATTGACTGGCCGTGTATATATTGTAATTTCTTATATGGGTGCACTGGCTTATATTGAACATAGAACACTTATTAATACAAAAGGTAGCCAACAGTATAATAGTTAAGTGCATTACTAAAGCCCCATCAGGGTCCTGCATCACTCTATCCAGTCTATATTATACTCCCAGATACTGTTTTATATTATTTAGTTAGTCTTACACAATTTCATTTGAAATAAATGAATATTTTCCCTATGCAGTTGCCTCCTGAGTTTATTCATGAGTCATTGTTTTAAGTCACTTATTTTCCTTATTATGTTTTGAGACAAATGAACCAGGATCCAGTCCCCTACATGCATGCTACACCATCCACATCCAGGTGTTTCCTGATCCCACTGGACGCTATGTTGATGTCCCACAGCCCCTTGACTGAAGCGGGAGAATGGCGGGCAATCACAACCTCCTTTTAGTCCCTCATACTGGAATGACCTGGGGGTGTGGGGGTCGTCCTCAACTCAACACATTGTGTTGTATCCTCAAACACCTCATTGGGTAGTCCATATAATCTGATAAATATTGCTTTCAAATAGTTGCTTTGTGTTTTTAAAGAAATAACTTTTCTTAAATCTATATCCTTGTACATACCTAAAGTAAAGTATGCACATAATTATTAGGTATTCGGGGTATCTGTGGATACCTAATGTATTTGTACAGATTCTTAATCTTATTTTCAAACCCTTACAGCTCAGCCCTTGATTGCAGAAAAGTTGTAAAATTTGAAGACATGTATTCCCGGTATGGTTCTCCAAGACACCACATCCCCCATAGGGGCCGCTATAATTCACATTCAACGTTAAATGTGCCGTCCTTATAAATGTCAGGGGATGACGTTTTGCATCTTGGACCCAAAATGTCAGTATGGATAGATTTGCACCACAATTCACCACGATCCACGATACACATTGTGGTACACATGCTCTGTGGACATGTCTGTTTAAAATGATAGCCATAGTATGACTATAGTCCACAGAGTTATGCCAAGTTGACACATGTTTAATATTCAGTCAAACACAATTCCATATGAGAATGAGCCAGGGCCTGATAACTACTAGGCACATATAGGCCATCCCCTTGAGAAGTGTGCAACGCTTTGGGTCTATACCTCTAAAAAAATTACATCAGTGTCAAAATCAATAATTGCCAAGCTAAAACCAAGCACTAATACTTCACATGACACATACATTTGCCGTTGACCCATGACTCTGACTTGTGCATCAAGTTTTGCAGCTGCAGTGAGGAAAGTAATTTGCAATTGTTTGGGTGGTGTCCCAAATGATTTTCTTTCTAACCTTTTATAAACGTTGTATGTTTTTGCAAGGATACAACTAACCTCTGTGGAACTGAGGCCTGTAGTGGTAAGACCGATCTCCAATTTGGCTGAGGAAGGTGGACAGATTGCCACTGATTGCCACTGAGAAGACTAGTGTCACACAGATCCAGAATGGACCTAAACACACACACATGCAAGCATAGGGTAGTTAAGTAGATTAAATACACACCTGCTAGTGAGTGGTCCAGAAATGTGGTTATTTTAGCATTGTAGATTCTAAAATGCTTTTCAATCAAAACATTTTGATTTCATCTTTAATACATTCACTATTTCATTCATTTTAGGACAGATTTTGGAAGGAATTATTTAGGCTAAGCTTACCATATAGATCTGGTTTGTTCCTCAGGTAATGTCTGATGAAGTTTCTCCCTGGCATTGGCATAACAGCGCCTTTCAATCTGTCCAAAACCTGTAACATTGAACAGTTTCACCAATTCTAAATGAGTTTCCTGTTGCTGATTAAAAACTCTCCTATACTCTACTATGAAAAATAAAAGAAGCAGATTAAAATGGAATAGTCACAATGCATAACTGTTGTTTTATTTCATAGTCACACTGTCGGAAAGGGTTTCTTTACCATTGTATACAGGGTATCTACTACTACATGCTGTAAACCGTTTGTGTTTACTTTTTACCTGCACTGTTTCCACATTGAAGAAGCCTTTGTAGTACTCAAATGTCCAGAAGCCTCCAGTTGCAGTCTCTCCTTCTAAGAGCTGGCAGCAAAGTCAGTTGGTAATGGAAAGCAGAGAGGTAACATTGGCCTCGACTCAAATATAGATGTATAGAACTTTCTTCAACATGTTAACGTTATCATTATGTTGGGAAGCAGAGGCAGCATAGTGTGGAGACTAGAATGTTTGACTTCCAGCCGAAAAGTGCTGGTGTTGATCCCTAATAACTAGGAGTAATCCCATCCCACATAATGGCATGCATCTGAAATCATTCCAAGTCATTTTTTATGTAGGTAATAATGTTCTATGACTCAATAGAAAATTGTATAAAAGGTTACATCCCTCAGCTTATCTCATTTGAAAAGTGTCGCCACATTGCACAATCCCAATTTCTGATTGAAGCCAATCTTTTACTATTCATACCCTACAGTTGTGCAAAAAAGACATGTTTGAATGTCATTGGCAAGAGGAATTAACATGAAAACAGTGACCTTTGACCTACCTTTGACATCTCGAGACCCTCCTCATCCTCGTTTAGGTCTAGTTTGACATCCTCCTCACCTGAAAGGGAGGCAGGGGAGTCTGAGACAGCCACTGCAACAGCATTTGTTTCTAATGACAGCAGGTTCGATACCCCTTCAAAATCTGAAAAGAGCAAAACACATAGGATATCAGTTGTGTTTGTTTGAATGCTGTTCTTCTGTATTTACTTTCCACCCTGATCCATCTGAGAGTTGTCCCAAGATTGTGGTCCCTCCCATCCCCACTTTATAAAGAGCTGATGGGAAACAGCAGTTTCATTAACATTAATCAAAACATGTCTTGACTCTTCTGTACATAATTGCATCTAAGATATCTATTAAAAAACTCACCTTGGAATTTTAGTTCATCTGTATTGTCCATTGGCCTAACTCGAGAAACAGGACTGGGATAAACTAAAAACAATTATAATAATTTGGTTAGGGTAATATGGTGGCATAATCACCTCGGGTAATTTAATCAAATACAATTCTGACTTTAAATTATCAGTGTGTGTCTGGTCTTGTCATCTAGGCAATATGTAGGCCAACATTAATACATAATGTCTTAATCATAAACTGCTGTTTTTAACAGTCACTGTTAAAACTTCTAATCCGATCGACACATCAATAAACGATCGCAGGCACATTAGAGGGACTTACCAGGACTGTCACTGCTGCCTGCACACGATAGACCAGCTACAATCGTGACATGGCATCGACAAAACGTCAATGTTTACAGAAGGGCGGTTTTTATATCCCAGTTAGTAAAGTCGATTATTTAAAAATCTTCCAATTTAGACATAAACGCAAATATCTATAATGATGTGATATTAACGGCATTTCCATTGAACAGCTGTCACCACCTCCTTTTGTTGGGTTGACGTGGAAGCAACATGATCATGTGACTATGACGCACCGAGGAGGGCTTCCCGGGAGAAAGAAGATGGCGGCCTCCGTGGTGACCAGGAGGCTGTTCTCTTCAGCGGCGACTGGACAAACTACCCGTTGGGAGAGATTTAAAAATAGTAAAGCGGGTGAGTAATCCTGATTGTGTTTGGTTAATCAGCTTGTGTGTTAGTGTATATGTAGTTGACATTCACCGTTGAGTCCAGATTTTCGAAACATGGTACTGCTGGCTGCAATTGTGTGTGTGCGTGTGTCGGCCCTGCAGTATTATTGGTGTTTTAATTAATGTTATCTAATATTAATCTAGGCGGTGGTGAAACATCGACCAGATGTTTTACTGACAAGATAATGTTCCAAATGTTTTAACTGATTTAAGTCGATGAAAAACGATAGTTATTGTTGTTTAACTATGGCACAGGCATAATATACCACTTCAGGATGTCCCGAAAAATAATGTGCGAAGATGGGGATTGTTGGCAACCTCTGCCGCAACACCACCCTGGTCTTACTGGGCTGGTGATTTTGAAATATATGGATACCCCGTAATCGTTTTAGCTCAATTATATCTTGACAATGGAAATTGAATTTCTTTGTCCTTTTTTTTCTGCAGGTGTGTGGTGTGCCGGCCTATTGTCAGACTACAAGGAGGCTGTGCGAGAAGTGGGAGTTGGTATATGGCAACGCCCAGTTAAATCTTCATTTTATTTTGGCCTGCTCGGTGGGGCCTGGGCTTGTGTCTACACCAAGCCAGACAAAACCTCCTTTGAGACGCAATTGCTCATAGTCTCTAACAAACTTGGTTTGCTGTCACCATGGGTACGAAGTGAAACCTCAGACCAGCACATGCTGAATCTAGTTAAGCTCCGCAACGAAGGTCGTTTGCGCCACATTAGCCTGGGACTGGTTGCCCTGACCTTCTGTGCCGATTATGCCCCTGAGGCAGACCTCTACGAAGCCCAGTGTGATACTCTGTCTGTCCCTTGGAGGTCGCTTCCTCGGCGGGTACTGGATGTGGGCTTTGCTGGACGCTGGTGGATACTGGACTCCAAGATGAAGGACTATGATGTGAACGATATGGAATTCAAGAAACTTCCACTGCACATGCAGACAACAAAGCCCCCGAATGTCCAAGAGGTAGAAACCATTGAAAAGCTGCATAAGAATTCCTGGTTACCAGTCCAAATGGAGGATGTCTAAGAGAAAAATATTATATTTTAACAATTATTTGACCACCATACTATATTATTATGTAATGTCAATTCTCAGGCTTGGCATACAGGTTAATGAAATGCTGTTTCAAATTGGTGCAGAGTAGCACCTAGCTTGCACAAGTTGTATTTTGGATCAAGCCTATTGCCATCAGATGTATGTAAATTGAAATTGACCCCCCCCCCCAAAAAAAGAAAATAAAATAAATGGTTTCCAATACTAATAGTGTTGAATAAATTTTTGGGATATATAAACTGAAACACAGATCTGTAAAGTATTTTGGTATTGTTAACTTGGTTAAAACGTATTCCGTGTGAAATTAAAAGTATCTTTAGTTAGGTTCTGTTGCATGCCAATTAGCCAACAATCATGCACTAACATGCTGTTGATAGATTAAACAAACACCATCTAAAGCAATGTCTTTCTATATTTTAGTCAGTGCACATAGCCTCATAGATTATACTTTCATTTTTTAAAAGATCTGTGTAACACAAGATACCAGCATATGTATGTATTGAATGGGTAGCTTGTTCTGCTGAATCAAGTATGTGGTTCAAGGAGCTTTTGGCTATCTAAAGAGCTCCTCATGTGCTTGTTGCATATTCCCTGATGGCCCCTGATCCCCAATGGACATCCGTAGTACAGAGGAGGGTGCACAGGACTGCCGCATGCTTTCAGACCCACATCCAAAAGTCTCTTGCATGAATGAAGCGATGGGTAATTGTGTACCCTCAGTAGAATATGTTTTACTAAATTAATTTATCTGTGCTTTTCCTCTTTCTAGAAATAAGCAAACCATTATGGAGGCTTTTGAACATATGATTGATTAAGGAGTAATTGGTTTGAGGGAATCCCAGACAGTGGATCAGCTACTAATAATTGTGGCCTACTCCCTATTTTTATATACAGGACCCTACAGCGCAGTACATTCGACAAATAATGAAATGTAAATAAACACAGCATTTTAATATTTGTATTTTGTTGATCTGCTGAAATCATTTGTATGTTTCATGTACTTATGTCTAAGCTATATTACATTATATTCTAGATTCTTATACTTATTTATCTGCCCATGAGCATCATATATCAGAATAACATTTATCATCAAAAATAACTAGGCATCTCCCCGCCCCCCATCTATAAAACAAATACACAACACATCATTTATTCTAACTTTAGTTCCATGAGAAGACTGTTAGTCATGGAGCATAATGTTTACGTTGTTACAATTCTTTAAAGCAATGCCTACATAAAAACAGTCACACTAACGCACATCAAAATACAGACATGTTGAATTGTGTGTGTCCTTTTCTTGCTAATTTGTATATAATCTTAGATATCTTTAAGTAATTAATTAAATTATTTTATTTTTTAATATTTGACCTGTGATGTTGAATCCAGATCCATACTGCGAATGGTCCTTCTCATGTTTAGGAGCTGCATACGCCTGGATTCCATTGACATTCAGTGTTCGGCAAGTTAACAGCATTGTTCTCAACCCACCGACAGCGATGAATGTGAACTGGAATCCTGCTCTGACGTTGAAGTAGGCCTACAGAGTTTTGTCTATTTCCATGCATTCCCTTTTAATTCACCACAGAATTCACAACAGAATCTTCCTAAAGCATAGAGAAAGCGAGTGTGCAGACCTTGATACCGTGTTGTAAGGGTCTAGAGTAGCACTTGTTTATATTAGAACCACTATCAATCAGCCTTATGTCTAAAATGATAAACATAAATCTGATGCGTTTTTAAAATTATGAGGGAATGAAAACGAAGTCATCCTTTTTTTGGTGGTTGTCAATAAGAGGCTTTGTGCTTATTGGCAAACATCTATGCAGTCGAACATTGAAACCTAAGGGTACATTCTACGCCCGATGGTTTCTCTCAGTTACAAACTCACCGACAGCGTTGAATGTTCCCCCTAGTCCCAAAGCTCCCCCCATATCTGGCCTGAGTGAATCATTGTGATGTGGGGAGCACCATGATGCAATGAATAGGACAAGTTGGAGTCCCTTGTTGTACCTGGCACCACTTGTACCTCATGCATTTTGAAATATTGAGATGTAATAATCATGTGAAAATACTACTTATCAGTGAGCTAGAACTGGGTCTTATTTGTATTGAATATTAAAATATCTGGAATTAAGTAATACACTGTATACTGTTTACGTGCACATAAGTTGAAAGTCAAAAACATTAGGGTGTATGTGTTCAGAGACGGGACGGGTTAGAGCACAGAACAAGGGTGCAACATTGGAGGAAGGGGGAAGGGAGACCGTCTGGGTAAGGAGAGTGTTGATCGATTCCAGGCTGGGTATTTTCAGACATGCTGAATGGTTAAAGTCAAAGGTCAGCCGCTCTTGTTTCCTAAAAGCAAAGAGAGAGAGAGTGTGTGTGTGTGTGTGCTTGCATGCGTGTGTGTGCGTGCATGCGTGTGTGTGTGCGTGGGTATGTGTGTGTGTGTGTGTGTGTGTGTGTGTGTGTGTGTGTGTGTGTGTGTGTGTGTGTGTGTGTGTGTGTTTGTGTGCGTGTGTGTGTGTCAACATAAAGACTAAATAAGGAATACCTTGGTTTGCATGGTGCCTGAGGTCAATATCTGCAGGAACGAGAAATGTTAGTTGTTGCAGACAGTGGAGGATGGAAACATTAGAGGACTGACCTGCTTATTTGCGGAATGACAAAAAAAAGCATGTTATACACAAAGATAACACACACAGACATAAACACTGGGAGACCTGCACACAGAATTAGATCATTAGATACCAATATTAGATAAACAAGGGTACAAGCACAAGTCCGCATCAAGAACAACTTGAAGACCACCATCAGCACATAAATATAGTTGTAAGTAGTAGTAGTGGTTAAACAAATAAAATTTCAAGGTCAAGTCGACATGTGTTATTTCCTGTTCCTGTGTGTCCATACAAGCCTGTCAATGCACCTACTGTGGATTCCTGATGCTTATTCTCTGATCACGGAGATAAGATTACCTACACCACTAGTCCGTGGAACTGCATCTGAGCTATAGCTTGAATTACATGCATACAAGTAGAGGAGGAGGGGTAAAGACAGACAACTGAAACTGAAAAAGACAGCCTCCCACCCCCCGGGACTTGAACCTGTGACCTCCCCCTCGGTGAATGAGTTCAAGGGAGGCACAGCCATTACCAGGGAAGTGGGCGTGTGTGGGGTTCTGTTTGTGTGTGTTTGAATGTGGGTGTGTGGGTTGTGTCTGTGGTTGTATGCGTGGATGCACATGGGTCTAGAACATGTCAGGAAGTGATGCTATATTTGTTAAGATATTATATATGTTAAGTGTTTTTTACCACTGCTCAAAAAACAATGACTGTTTATGAGTGTATGTTTGTGTGGGTGTTGATTACATTTACATTTACAATGTAAATGTAAATGTGTTGATGATGTTTTAGCTGTCTTGAGTTCATCGTCACAGTGGTAACCCTTCCCCCGCTAGTGTCTGGATGACTGATTCTACACCAAGCTACCTGGGCCAGACTGGATCAATAAGTTCATATAATTTCAATTAGATTTTTTTGCTAGCGACTCAGGCCTGATGTAACGTATATACACGCATGCACACCCATCACTTACCCATTCGCATGTACACTTGTGCTACTAAAGCAAGCATGTAAATAACGTATTAATCATAAATCCACAATGCATAATAAAAATACCTAGATGTGTGAAGATGATGTCAACAAATAACACATGTAAAAACATGCACACTCCATTCTTCCATAACACAAATTATGTGTGAAATATAAAAGAAGACACTCACACCCTTGATACTTGAATGCTGCACCTAATCACCCTCCAGTCATGTGACAGAGGAGGAGAGTGGAGCAGACCTGGGAAATGGTTAGAGTATAGTATTGCCCTCTCAGGATGTGTTCTGTCATTGTAGTGCAACGTCTCTCTTTGTATCTTTTGTTATTGCGTAACATGTATAGTGGTCAAAGAGCAGTGGACACATGTCACATCAAGTCTGTGTCAACCTCCAGAAAGCCTTCAGGTGGGGACTGATGTCAAACCCACTGCTGTCTAGTTACACTTGCAGATAGCCTATGTGCAGCACAAATGACAGTGCAAATTAAAAGAAATTTCATGGAATTATGGTTGTTCTAAATAAGAAAAATAAATATAGCACACGATAGACATGGATACAACTTACCTTTCCTTTCATCTCTTACCATGTTCCACCGATGCCTTGTGTCTTTTTTGTCTTCTTGTTGTCGCGGTTGCCTTGACTATAACTGCGGGTTGTCTGGTGTCTTCTCTTTGTACTAGTAGCTACCGGCGAGTGAAAAAAGTGTGTGTGTGTGTGTGTGTGTGTGTGTGTGTGTGTGTGTGTGTGTGTGTGTGTGTGTGTGTGTGTGTGTGTGTGTGTGTGTGTGTGTGTGTGAGTGTGTGAGTGAGAGAGAGAGAGAGAGAGAGAGAGAGAGAGAGAGAGAGAGAGAGAGAGAGAGAGAGAGAGAGACTGTGTGTAAATGTAAAAATTGTACGTGCTGCTTGGTTTTCTCTCCACCCCCTTCTGTTTTCTCTCCTGCAACCTCCCATCCCCTCCCACCCTCCCTCTGAATGAACCCCTCCTCCACACGGCTCGCTGGCTCTCTCCTGCCCTCTCACCCTGTTTCTGTCTTTTCCACCTCAATTTAGCCTTTCCTTTTACTGTTGCCTTCATATTAAATACAACTCAACTCTACGTCTCTACGTACAGTACACACACACACACACACACACACACACACACACACACACACACACACACACACACACACACACACACACACACACACACACACACACAATTTGTGTAAGTTATAGTATTATTGTTATAGTAACAAGTAATTTTTTATCTCTGGATTAAAACTACACATCACTATATGTTACTGAGATTTAAAGTGTGACTGATTATCAATAGGCATTAAAATGTTATTGCAAACCATGATAAGTACATTTTCCATCTACATGCAATCTTTTTTTTTTTTGGACCAAAAACCTGTCTCAGCTATTCAGTCACTACTGCTTTCTTCTAGCTACATATGGTCTTTGAGGTCTCTGTGTGCATGTTTGTGTTGCTTCTGTAACCAATTTTGTTGGGTTGACCTAAACATTGCATTATAATGAAAAAAGAAAAGCATACAGAGCACGACACCTTCAAAGAACAAAAGGTCGACATTTGGCTCAATCACATCTTCTACAAATCTACAAATCTACAAATCTTAGTCGCTTTGGATAAAAGCGACTTACTTACTTACTTAACACAACAGCATTTTCACTTTATACAACAGAATGCCTACCCCTTTTTCACTGGGGAAATGCATACCAGGGACTAAGATCAAATCTGTTACACTTCTCATATACAGGTGTGCATATGGGCCAGTGTATGGAAGGCCCAAAGGGTCACAACTATGCTTCATTGTAACTTGTTTTGATAGAAATTTAAGTCAAATTGGCATTTAAGCTTTCATTATGCGTTTTATGCATTTTATTTCATCATGCCATAAAATCTGCAGTTTTAGTGGTTAAAAATATGTTTTGAATGAATGTTTATGCTGTTTTTCCTCAACTCTCAAAGGATAGTTATGCTATTATAACTCTAGGACTATAATTATAGGGTTAGCTGTCTAGGATTTAGCTAGACAGGGAATCCCAAGCCGGCAACGGCGGTGAGCCACAAGGCTCCTCCTACCTTCGCACTCAACAAGAGGCCAGAAGAAAAGAGCCTGACACAGGCGTAACAGTGACAATGAGCATCTTTAGTCCGCTTTTACCAAAAACAATGAAAGAAGTTCTGGCTTGCCAGTTCACAACACTGGTTACAATCTGTAACCATAAATACCTGGTCACTCAGTGACCAGGTATGACCAGTGAGTTACAACATGGTGCTGGGACACCACTGAGTGAGAGGAGGGATAGGCGTGGTCAAGTATTGCAAAAGTGGGCAGCAATATAATCCTTTGGGGTAATAGTGCCTGTTGTTTTTGCCAATGACAGGTTCAGATTATGTTATACTGTATCATTATGGAAACAATCCCTAAAGAAACCAAGTCTCACTCAAGAAGTCTCTCTGAAATATGATTGTTGCAGGAAATGTCCCTATTGTCATTACAATCTCAACTCTCTTTCAACCAAATCTTTTAGATAATCCTGAGCTACGCTTTCCATAGACCAACACAAAACTCTCACTCACATTTTCACTGTTCCACTCCTGCACTTACTCAACTCAAATTTAATTGAGTGAGACTTGGTTGGACACAATCACAATTCTCTGTCGGGATCCTTTCCATAATGATTTAATATAATTTGAGCCTGTCAGTGGCCAAAACAAGTACTTTTTAGAGGACATATATAGACTGGCACTATTGCACAAAAGGAGTAGCCCCAATTTGCTGTGTAGAGGGAGGAGGTGGAAGGTGCGATGGTACTCTGAATAGTGCTGAAAACCGCTGCAGGTAAACATCTGCAGAATCAAACTTTCAGGGGCAAACCCATTAACTGCCCTGACAGATCAGGCGGATGATGAACTGTGCATTTGTGATGGCATGGTGCAGAGCACCACTAGCTCTAGGAACAACAGGGCTGAAAGGCTTTTCAGTGCCACCAGAATGAGTGACAGTTCCTCCTGTCTGATCTGCTCTAGAAGATAAGATAAGATAAGATAAGATAATCCTTTATTGATCCCCCTTAGGAGAAATTCACAATGACCAGCAGTACAGGGGATAGACGAGTGCAAAGAACCTGACTATAGTCAATAACAATAAACAATAAATAGATCTACCTAGAAATATTATTTTAAGTTAAATTAAGTTAAATGGGAGCTAAAACTGGTCGACCAAAACGTACAACCTGTATGCATACATGGTAAACATCCTTGGTTGCTATTTGTAGTGCAAAATAGAGTGTGCAAATGTGCAGTGTGCAATATGCAAGATGTGCAAATTTATACAAGGTATTCCAGGTGCAACATATGAATAGACCTAAAATAACGACGGCTAGAAGACAGTCCAAGATGTGTGGTGTGGTTGTGTGTGGTGTAGTGTGGTGTTCAGTCTATTGTTCAGTCCATTAAGAGTGTAAATCAGCTGTAAATTAAGAGTGTAAATCAGCTGAAACAGCAGGTTACAAGAGATCCCAGGGCCATGGTGTGTGCCATCGCATCCACCCCCAACAGAGGAAGATCCTGCGGGTTGAGAGAACCACATCCTGCAGTAGGTGATTTATCTGGATATGAACAGGTCCTTCTAAGGTGTCCCAAACCTCTGCTTGATGGTGTCAGGATGTAACAGCCACCCATATTGGCGAGGACTGCCACAGTACATGAGGTACGCCCAGAAGTTCTGGGTACCCATGATATGTGGGGAACCTAAACAGAGCCGGTTCTGATGAGAAAACAGCCAAAGGTCAACTGCTGCTCAGCGAAGGGCAGAGGGCACTCCCCTGTTTGTTTATATATGTGAGGTGAGAGATATGTAAAAGCACTTTCATCGAAGTGAAACATTCCAACAAATGCATGTATGCAGCAGTGGGAACGTGTCCCACTCGACCGTAGGGGAGTGGCCGACACTCCCCTACGGTCGAGTGGGAGTAACCCGTGAGTGGCTCCAGCGCTGCCATTATGCACTTTGGGAACGTGTGCAGGTAATTAGTCTCATTGAATTACTTGGTACTTACTGGTATTCCAGCATCTGCAAGTACAGAATAGAGTACAAAATAATTTTGTCGGAAATATATTTAAAATAAAAAGGTGATTAAATTCAGCACTCACAATCTCATTTATCTATGAAGCAAGAAACGTCTGTCACTGTGTTTGTGTGTCCGTGGCTCACATATCGTGCCGACCTAAGATTTTGGATATGGGTTGAGCATGGCCTGATGGTGTGCATCCTTGATTTTGAACTTTTTTTGGAGTAATTAAAGTGTTTAAGTTCATGTGTATTCTTGAGCTGAGTTGCGCATCATGGCTATGCTAGGCTACACTTTTGTCAAGACGTCTTTCTCCAGTCCCGTTAGCATGGTTAAAATCCTTAAAGCGAAACAATCTTTAGCATAATATTCCAATAGCAGCAGGATGTACGCTACTAAAGGTATTCCGTTAAAAAAAAGCTACATATTATATCCAGTTTAGATAGGCTTTGGTGAACTTGAAAGCTGATGAGCAAAGCTACAAACCAACCTGTTGGGTGCCGTCGGCGGTAGCTTTTCTGCCGATTACGCACGTTGAATCGGCGCAAGCTATGGCCGATGTTGAGGTGGTGTGTTGGTGGCACTGGCGGTAGCTTTTGCACTGATTCAACATGTGTTTAGGCTACGTTTTGTCAATGAACGACAGAATTCCATTATGGCAAGCCTTTTTAACATGTTATTCTAGTCATGAAAAATCTACTCTGTGCTCTCTTTTGACATCAGTTTCTGGCTGACGTCGAATTGAATGGCGTTGCATATGTGACTGATGTCATATCGACGGCCTATAATTTACATGTGTTGTACATGGAAAAGCTATGCTTATTGTGTGGATTACCATTAAAAACAATCCTGTGCCTTTGTAATGAATAAATGGTACATTAAAATCATACCCCGCACACAGCGATCAGGGAGGTCAACAGGGTGTCGATTTAATGATAAATTATAATAAATCAGTCTTGTATAGCGCATTTCTAGGACCCAATGCACTTCACAACAACAACAAAAAATATATAAGGAAAAAGAAGAAGAAAAAAAAATTATATGAAGTCCTTGTAAGTGATTTTAAAAATGTGAGTTTTGAGGAGTGATTTGAAAGAATAAATGGACTTGGCCTCTCTAACAGAGGTGGGGAGATTGTTCCAGAGTGCAGGTGCAGCACAGCTGAAGGCCCATCCTCCCATGGTGACTAGCCTATAGCGAGGCTGTAGAAGGGTGGTGGAGCTAGAGGAGCGAAGGGTGCGTGTTGGCCGGGATACAGTGATGAGTTCTGAGAGGTAGGATGGACTGGTGGAGTGGATGGCTTGGTAAGTAAGTACAAGGACCTTGTAGTTAACACGTTGGCGGATGGGGAGCCAGTGTAGTTTGAAGAGCACAGGGGAGATGTGCTCACAGGGAGAGGTGTGTGTAAGGAGCGTAGCAGCACAGTTATGGACGTACTGCAGCCGGTTGATGGTCTTGTTCGTTGCTCCCACAAAAAGGGCGTTGCAGTTGGCCAAGCGGGAGGATATGAAAGCGTGGATGAGGCACTGCATCCAGGCGATTGCGAGCAATATTCCTCAGATGGAAAAAGGATACTTTTGTGACCTGCTTGATGTGAGCCTCAAATGAGAGCTGGCTGTCAAGGTACACTCCCAGGTTGCGAACCTGGGTTGAGGGGAGGACCTGCACGCCATCAATCTCCAGAGAAAAATTGGCAAGCTGTTTCAGCGTGGACTTGGTGCCAAGGAGGATCACTTCTGTTTTGCCACAGTTTAATTGGAGAAAGCTCAGTTGCATCCAGGTTTTGATATCCCGCAGGCAGCTGGCAATGAGCGAGGTGGCTTTTTGAATGTTGCTGTTCGTGGTGGACACATATAGCTGCATGTCATCAGCATAGCAATGGTAGCCAAGGCCGTATTTGTGGATGATGCTACCCAGTGGAAGCATGTAGATGCAGAAGAGCAATGGCCCAAGGACCAAGCCTTGTGGAACACCTTGACGAATCACCATGCTTTTTGACATGCTGGACCAAAGGGTGACATGATGGGAGTGGCCAGAGAGGTAGGAGTGAAACCATTTATGAGATCCAGTTAGGCCAAGGAGGTTCTTCATAGGGTCCAGGAGGATGTTGTGGTTGACCGTATCAAATGCTGCACTCAGGTCAAGGAGGATCAGGATGGAGTTAGCACCAGAGTCAGCAGACAGCAGCAGGTCGTTGGTGACCCTCACTAGGGCCGTCTCAGTGCTGTGTCTTGCTCTGAAGCCAGACTGGAAGGGTTCTAGAAGGTCTTGGTCAGTCAGGTGCTGTCGTAATTGGCTGAAGACAACACGCTCTAGGACTTTGGCCAGGAAGGGGAGGTTGGAAATGGGCCTGAAGTTAGACAGCTCGGATGGGTTTGCACCTACTTTCTTGAGAACAGGAGTGACAGCTGCATGTTTAAGTTAATCTGGAACTATCCCGGTGCTGAGGGATGTATTGATGATGGCTGTGATGCAAGGCACCAAAGCAGGTAGGCAGATCTTGACCAAAGGTGTTGGGAGATGGTCAAGAGAGCAGGTGGTGTTCCTCATCTGGTTGGCAAATTCAGTCACAGCAGATGTGTTGGTAGGAGCAAAGGTGGAGAGACCAGTGACTGGAAGGACAGGCGATGGTAGCTCCACAGCAGTGGGTGGCATGGAAAGAAATGTGTTATTAATGGAGTCAATATTGTCCTGGAAATAATGAAGAAAGTTGTTGCACTGCTCAGTGGAGGAGGTAACAGCAGTGTTGGCAGGTCGGAGGAACTGGTTCACTGTGGAGAACAGGACTCGTGAGTCCCTACTACTATTGATGAGAGTTGAGTAGTAGGACGACTGGGAAGTGATTAAAGCTGTTTTGTAATCCTTTTGATGCTGCTCAAACATCTGGACATGAACTGTTAGACCGGTGTTTTTGTACTGGCGTTCGAGTTTTCTGCCTTTTATCTTGAGTGAGCAGAGCTCTTCATTATACCAAGGAGAGGATTTGAAAAAGGACACTGTGCATTCCTTTAAAGGGGCTACTTCATCTAAAACAGAGACCAGGTATGAATTGAAGGTGGCAACAGAGTCAGTGGTGGGTAGGTTTGTCATGGTACTGGAGAGCAGGGTTGTGTCCACAGATTTCAAATTCCTAAATTGAATTGTACATTTCATAGGGGTCGAGGGGCGGGGTATTTCCAGGTCACAGGTGATGAGGATGTGGTTACTTAGCCCAGAAACTGTGCCCTCAATGCTAGAGGGCTCCACCCCGGCAGTGCATATGATGTCAAGCGTATGTCCTTTATTGTGGGTAGCAAAGTCAATGTTCTCAAGCAGAGAGGCCAGACTAGCAGAGGAACTGCATTCAGGACGGTCAACATGGATGTTTAGATCTCCAAGGACAACCATGGCAGGACAGGTTGAGCTCAAAAGGGACAGGAGCTCAGACAGCTCAGCAAAAAAAGCACCTTTGGGCATGGGAGGAGGGCGATAGATCAGTACTACCATGACTGAAATATGGCTAGATAGGATAAACGCCATGCATTCAAAGAAAGTGAGTGGTGGTAGGCTATATCTGTGATTTTCACACTGCAAAAAGTATTATATATAATGGCAATTCCTCCTCCTGAGGGCAGGCAAGGTAGCTATAACCAGGTGGCGCACACTGGTTAAGAGCCAGGTATTCATTTGGTTTCTGGAACGTTTCAGTGAGGCAGAGAAAATCCAAAATCCCAATGTGATTAGTTTCATTGCAGGAGGGGAGCGGGTGATAACCAGAAAGGAATGCAGAAAGGCTGGTGTTATGCCACGCTGTGTGTGTTTGCGTGAATGCTTTCTACTGTCACGCCGCTTTGTGCAGATAGAAAAAATTATGTTGTTATCTGTAGCACAGAGGCGCCAGTGCGAGCTTCTATGTATGTATCTGTAACTGTACGTACACACCGCCAGCGACTTGAGCTTCCAAAGATTCCGGAAGTCATTCACTTTCAATGGAAGCTGGCTTCTCTCAGCTGCAAGAAGCGGCAAATCCTTCGGCGTCGCATTTTGGGCGTCTTGAGCGACTTGAGCGTTAAGCAGAAAGTTGAAATTGAGGTAACTTTATGGTAATGAGCTATGACGCTGTTCAGCGGCAAACGACCAGTAACCAATTGGAATAGACGTCCTTCGCGCGGGCTGATTCCCGAGAACATTCGATTCTTTCAAAACTTTCGTTCCTACCAAGACATTAGTTCTGAGAAAATGGAGGAGAAGCTAATCATTGCGGTTGCTGGTTTCCCAATCATTTATGACATGAGTTTGTTCGCATATAGGGACCTTTTAAAAAAAAATGAGGCATGGGAAAAGATAGCAGCGATAGTTGGTGTTTCAGGTGAGTTGATAAAGTGTGTGATGTTTTTATCATTTTTAACTGGGAGGGAACAGCAATTCTTTAATCTTGTGTTTCTGGCGCCTTGTTTGCTTGGCGGCTCCTTTAAAAGATAGAACATGATCGTACATAGAATACCGCTACGTCAGAGCGGCTGAAAGCTTCCCGCTACTTTTGACAAGCGTCCTTGGCGGGGCGTCCAGAGCTTCTTGGAAGCTCAAGTCGCTGGCGGTGTGTACGTACAGTAAGCGTGAGGTCTCCGGTGGAAAATGCCAGCCTCGTAACATTGTTGCAAAGCCTTCTGATTAAGTGAATCGGTTAGACCTGCAGGCATAGCTTGTCTAACGCGCATAAGTTGGGTGAATATATATCTCAGCATATCAAGGACCAAGCCTTGTGGAACAACTTGACGAATCACCATGCTTTTTGACATGCTGGACCAAAGGGTGACATGATGGGAGTGGCCAGAGAGGTAGGAGTGAAACCATTTATGAGATCCAGTTAGGCCAAGGAGGTTCTTCATAGGGTCCAGGAGGATGTTGTGGTTGACCGTATCAAATGCTGCACTCAGGTCAAGGAGGATCAGGATGGAGTTAGCACCAGAGTCAGCAGACAGCAGCAGGTCGTTGGTGACCCTCACTAGGGCCGTCTCAGTGCTGTGTCTTGCTCTGAAGCCAGACTGGAAGGGTTCTAGAAGGTCTTGGTCAGTCAGGTGCTGTCGTAATTGGCTGAAGACAACACGCTCTAGGACTTTGGCCAGGAAGGGGAGGTTGGAAATGGGCCTGAAGTTAGACAGCTCGGATGGGTTTGCACCTACTTTCTTGAGAACAGGAGTGACAGCTGCATGTTTAAGTTAATCTGGAACTATCCCGGTGCTGAGGGATGTATTGATGATGGCTGTGATGCAAGGCACCAAAGCAGGTAGGCAGATCTTGACCAAAGGTGTTGGGAGATGGTCAAGAGAGCAGGTGGTGTTCCTCATCTGGTTGGCAAATTCAGTCACAGCAGATGTGTTGGTAGGAGCAAAGGTGGAGAGACCAGTGACTGGAAGGACAGGCGATGGTAGCTCCACAGCAGTGGGTGGCATGGAAAGAAATGTGTTATTAATGGAGTCAATATTGTCCTGGAAATAATGAAGAAAGTTGTTGCACTGCTCAGTGGAGGAGGTAACAGCAGTGTTGGCAGGTCGGAGGAACTGGTTCACTGTGGAGAACAGGACTCGTGAGTCCCTACTACTATTGATGAGAGTTGAGTAGTAGGACGACTGGGAAGTGATTAAAGCTGTTTTGTAATCCTTTTGATGCTGCTCAAACATCTGGACATGAACTGTTAGACCGGTGTTTTTGTACTGGCGTTCGAGTTTTCTGCCTTTTATCTTGAGTGAGCAGAGCTCTTCATTATACCAAGGAGAGGATTTGAAAAAGGACACTGTGCATTCCTTTAAAGGGGCTACTTCATCTAAAACAGAGACCAGGTATGAATTGAAGGTGCTCAAGTCGCTGGCGGTGTGTACGTACAGTAAGCGTGAGGTCTCCGGTGGAAAATGCCAGCCTCGTAACATTGTTGCAAAGCCTTCTGATTAAGTGAATCGGTTAGACCTGCAGGCATAGCTTGTCTAACGCGCATAAGTTGGGTGAATATATATCTCAGCATATCAAGAGGAGAGGACACTGGCAGGTAGCGGAGTTGATGAGTGGTTTAAAAAATAAAAAGATGAGCAACTTCCCTGTGCGCTCAACAGAAGGAAAATTCAACAAAGTCCATCAGATGAAGCCAATTGATATAGCCACTGGGAAAGGGCTAAAAAGGGAGTAAAGTCCGGCAAGTGACAAATTAAGAAATGCCCAAAAAGCAAAGCCAGCTAAAAGAGCAGTCCCGAAATCAGCAAAATGGAACATTTCCATGGGCAAAAAAGGCTAGGGATCACGTATGCAGTGGGAACAGTATCTCTAAAAAATCGTCCATAAAAAGAAGAGGCAAAGACCACGAAAAATTTTAAAAGATAAAATCCAGTCAAACACACTTCTCTGGAGCGTCTGCCAATGCGGAAACGGCTGCCAACGTGCGCTTGTGTACTCCGAGTCTCTGAGTAAACACTCTAGTACACTTTGTGGGGATGTTTTCATATCGACACAATATACCAGAATACCATGCAGTGCTAAATCTGCCAGTGAAAAGTATTCAAATATATATATATATGTAGCCAAGTGAATAGGGGTTACTGTAGTTTTTTGTGTCAGCGGTGCCCTAATAGAATGTATGTCACTTTAAGGCCAGCTAGGTCGGGAATCCCGCTAAAATGGAAAATCACGTGAGACTTGAATACACGCGAGTTGTCTTCTTAGCACATGCAGTGACGGATACGCGTATTTTCCTGTGAGAGTGTGTAAGGAGAACCGTGTGATAGAGAAGCGTTTCTGTCTGTAACTCTACTACGTGACCGAGGGAACGGGTTGGAGCATAACAGTTACTGATGACTGACGGACATTTGTGACTGAAGACTTTCTCGTCGGCCGAGGGTGTGTTTGTATGGTCTCCGGTGTGTCGGGAGCATAGACTGTATATATATATGGACAAACCCTCCGTGACGTCACCCATAGACATTCTTAACAGCGGAGATGAAGCCTAAAATTGAGCTTCTGGGCGCCGCCATCTTGGACATTTCAGTCTGTGTTCTAAGCCCGCCTACCTCCGGCCAGACCAATCAAAGCCTCGAATCCGTGAAGGTCATGCCGTGATGACAGATGACAGCTGCCAATCAAGTTGACCACGCCCTTAATTATTCATAAAATAAATCCTTCTCTGTGCATTAAAATAATGGATTCTAAAAAAATTCACCCCCCTCACAGTTGTCATGGACTCGAACACTACTGAAAGACACCAAAACCGTTTTTTGAACCAGGCTGTAATCATGTTTATTTTGGCTGTAAAGTTGGACATTTTAACATGGGTGTCTATGGGAGTTGACTCCTTTCTGCAGCCAGCCTCAAGCGGCCAGTCGAGGAACTGCAAGTTTTTGCACTTCCGCATGGGCTTCATTTTTCAGCATGGAATGTTGCCGCTTGGTCGGGAGCCACCATAGACGACCGCGGGTCAGCGTAAGTGGCTTCCTATGAGTGGTTTTATATCGTTTTATATCGTGTTATATTTTCGGTGTTAAATATATGAAACTGTGTGTTACCCATATAGAGGGGAGACGGAGAGCTGTGTGTGCGTGTGAGTTGCATCCAGGGTGAAGCTACAAGCTAGCGTAGGTGAGCATGTGGTTGGTGTTAATATAACTGTTCCGTAAAACGTGTCTGTTGAAATGCGAAGACCGTAGAAATGTATTCATGTTAATACTGTGTATTTTATTTCCTGTTTATGTAGGAATAAGGCCACTACTGTTTTTTTGTACTACTGCTGTTTTGTTGGTACATAAAATATTCAGATAAGAGAGGAATCTATTTATTTTATTTTTTGTATTTGACATGTAACAAACATCTCTCTCATAAATTAGATAATTAATGCTGACCCATTCACAGGGCAGTCGGGGTATTAAAGATCCTACAAAAAGTATTTCTGTGTCTGGTCCCATCCTTGGATGACCCGGCCACACTAATATATATATATATATTTGAATACGTTTCACTGGCAGATTTATATATCTGTCTGATTTATATATATATAAATCTGTTAAGTCTATAAGTATGTTTGAGTTGTGAGAAAACAAGACCTTCACACACTCTTTCATGTATAAAATCTTACATTTAACGTGGATAAACAGTGATAAAGTAAGGTGGCATGGTGGTGCAGTGGTTAGCACTGTCGCCTCACAGCAAGAGGGTTCTGGGTTCGAATCCACCTGGGACCTTTCTGTGTGGAGTTTGCATGTTCTCCCCATGCTTGCGTGGGTTCGGTTCTCTCCGGGTACTCCGGCTTCCTCCCACAGACCAAAAACATGCAGGTTGGGGATTAGGTTAGGTGTCTCTAAATTGAACATAGTGTGAATGGTTGTTCGTCTCTATACTAATATCCTGTGATTGGCTGGCGACCTGTCCTGGGTGTACCCCGCCTCTCGCCCGTTGTAGCAGACCCTCTAGTCTAGAGGATAAGTGGTACAGAAAATGGATGGATGGAAACAGTAATAACATAACGGATGCGGAGTGGTCTGAGGTCTCTGACAGATGACGAAGGGAGAGGTAATGGTGCTGTTCAGCCCTTGGTGCCACATGAGCTCAACAACTGCTATGCTTGTTTTGAGGAAAGCAACACCTTCCTGGCTGCAAGGTTACCTGAAGTCAAGGACAACTGCCCCACAAATGTTATTTGTAGCAGACGTGAGCAGATCCTTTAAGAAGGTCAACCCCCGCAAGGCTCCAGGACCAGACAGCATCCCAGGCCGTGTCTTCCGAGCTTGTGCCGACCAGCTAGCTGAGGTGTTTGCTGACATCTTGAACCTCTCCCTGAACCTGTCTGAGATTCCAATCTGCTTCAAGTCCTCCACCATCGTACCTGTCCCCAAGAAAGCCCAGGTCACCAGCCTGAATGACTACTGCCCGTCCCAATTACCTCCACAATCATGAAGTGCTTCGAGCAGCTGGTCAAAACCCACATCTGCTCCACCCTTCCCTCCACCTTAGACCCTCGTCAGTTTGCATACCGCCCAAACCGCTCCACTGACAACGGCATATCTTTGGAACTTCACACCACCCTCCCCCACCTTGACAAAAGGAACACATATGTCAGGATGCTGTTTGTTGACTACAGCTCAGCATTCAACACTATTGCTCCTGGAAAGCTCTTCATCAAGCTCAAAGACCTACGACTGAGCCCCTCCCTCTGCAACTGGGTCCTGGACTTCCTGGTGGGCAGACACTAGGTGGGGTCGGCTTCCTCCGCACTCACGCCGAGCCCTGAGGTGCCCCTCAGGGCTGCATCCTCAGTCCCCTCCTATACTCCCTGTACACGCACGACTGCGTCGCCACTTCCAGCTCCAACGCCATCATCAAGTTTGCTGATAATGTAGAAACACACGTGTTACACACAACCTTCGTCAGTGGCCAAGCCAACTACACAGGGCACCAAGCAACAGCGATCCAAACTATTACCAGATCTTAAATAAGCGCACCGGTAGACAACACAACAATACAACGTTTAAAATGACAAACACATCACGGAAGCAAGTGAGTCCATTCCGAGCACCACTCACGACCCAGCTATTGCAGTCCTGTCACTCAGCCCACATCGAATGGCTCGCCACGACTGCGGCGGCGGGGGTAGTCCTGCGGCAGTCCTTGGTTCGTGCACACGGGCCCTGTGCGCCACGACAGGTTCGACAAGCCTCACCGCGCGAATGCCCTGCGAGCTCTCCACCGTGCCGACCTCTGTGCAGTCTCACTGAAGTTTTGTCGATTTCCTTCTTGAGAGCGTAGTCGGAGTGGCGTTTGTTTCGGTCGGTCGGTCGTTTCGCTCATTGGATGCGTGGAGTCTGGCGTGTGCTCGCGGTGCTCTCTCAAGAGTCCTGGGCCACGCTTGTCTTTTATCTCTTATCCTGCTCACTCCGTTTGCCAATCAGGGCTCCTCCGGTGCACCTGGCTCATCGGCTGCACCTGTGTCAAAACAAATCACTGCACATGCACCCACACCAATGCAAACCCATTGTCCAATCCCTCCCACTGCCATTACGTCAATGTTGACAAACAACTTACACAGTCTTACACAGTTCATATTCAGTCCCGTTACATCTACCCCCCACTTTAACGGTGGTCGTCCCCGACCACTGCCATAGTCAATGTTCAATGTTCAGTCTGCTGGTCAGGGACGGTACCGTGCCGGAGGGTTGCCCCTATTGGAACGAGTAGGGTAGCGTCTTGTGTCAGTTGGGTCTGTGTTGCACTGAGAGGGAGCTGGGTCGCGAGTTGATGCTATAGGGGAAAGAGCAGTCTGTCCAGTGGCAGTTATTACAGATTGAGGCCTTGGCCCCGGGGCTACAAGAGGCGTGCTGGTTAAGGCAAGAGAGGGAGGTGGGCAAGCTGCGGCATTGGGTGGCGGTTGGGCTGGACCTGGCAATGTCAATAAGGGTTCAGGGTCTCTGGGAACTGGTGGATAAGTGACAAGGGGGGCTTGTGGCCCAGAGTACATGGGCTGTTCATTTTGTCGGTCACTTTGACGTGCAGGGGCGTCTAGTGGACATGAGCGGAGGTTGTTGCGATGAATAGTCCTCAAGGGGCCCTCTTTCCCTTCCGGCCGTATGGTAAAGACTGGACGATCTCTATACGGTCTCTTGACGATGACGAAGGGAGTGGGTAGCCATTGTGGTGCTAGTTTTCCCTGAGCCCTCCGACGAAAGTTCCTCATGAGCACCCGTTCTCCAGGGAGCAGTGGCAGAGTCCGCGCGTTACGGTTGTAACGGTCTTGATTCCTTTGCATGCGTCGTTGCACATTGTTACGAACAGTGGCATAGGCTTGCAGAAGTGTTTGATGGTGACTTTGAACCCAGCCCTCCAGGTCATTTCTCCGCTGGGGGGGGTGCAGTGTCATAAAGCATATCTACAAGTAGTCTGGCATGGCGGCCAAAGATGACGTAGTGTGGGGTCATACCTGTACTTGCGTGGGTCGTATTGTTGTATGCTTGCAGAAGGGCGGGAAGACGACTTGGCCACTGGGTCTGAGAGTTGACATCGATGGTGCCCAGCAGTGACAAGAGTGCGGTTGAATCGCTCACACGCCCCATTGCCCTGTGGGTGGTATGGTGTAGTGCGTACCTTTTTGCATCCATATACTGCATACAACTGCTGCATCAGCGTGGCCTCGAATGATGCTCCTTGGTCAGTGAGTATCCTTTCCGGGCAGCCGTATGGGATAATGAGTGCGCTATACAGAGCCTTGACTGTCGTTGCGGCGGTTTGGTCTTTGGTGGGGACTGCCAGGGCGTAGCGGGAGAAGAGGTCAGTGATGACAAGAATGTACTGAAAGGTGTCAGATGGCCTACCGAGGGACAGAAAGTCCAATGCCACTGTTTCGAAGGGGTAGCTGGACAGGATGGGGCACAGCGGGGCTTTCGGTTGGGCCCCAGACTTCTGCACTACACAGGTGGAGCACTCGGCTGCCCATTTTCGTGCATGTGTGCTCATTCCCACCCAATAGAATCTTCTTCTCAGGAGAGACAACATCTTGTCACCGCTTACATGACCGCCCGCTTTATGGTAGTCCTCCCACAGCTTTCGGGCCTGTTGTGCAGGGACCAGGACCTGTTCTACTGGTGTGCCTGTGTCTGGCTCTGTGACGCACCTCACCAGCACTCAATCTCGCAGTTCCAGTCGATCCCACTCCCGGAGGAGGCAGCGAAGCTGCCGGGAGAGAGAGGGACAGTCACTTCTGAGTGGTGGCGCTTTGTTTGCCTTCAACGCACACAGCTGCCGTAGGTCTGGATCCTCTGCCTGTCGTTCACTCCAGCCTTTGGGCGCCATCTGCTGTTCTGGAGTCGTGGTGCACCCCGCCACCTGTGCCAGTAGGCTTGCTGCTTCACCCGGGAGTCTCGATAGCACATCTGCATTTCTATTTGCAGCCCCAGGCCTGTAACGGATGTCGAAGGAGAAGTTTGCAAGTTGGGCCGCCCACCTCTGTTCTGTTGCTCCCAGGGTTGCTGTATCAAGATGAACCAGTGGGTTGTTGTCTGTGAATACTGTAAACTGCGCCCCCCACAGATAGTGTTTAAATTTTTCTGTCACAGCCCACTTTAGTGCTAGCAGCTCCAGCTTGAAGGAACTATAGTTCTGGTCGTTGCGCTCACTAACGTGGAGACTGCGGCTGGCATAGGCGATGACCCTTTCCTTCCCGTCCTGGACTTGAGACAGCACTGCACCAAGACCATTGAGGCTGGCGTCCATGTATAGGCGAAATGGCTGTTGAAAGTCTGCATAGGCGAGTATGGGGGCACTGAGGAGCGCTTGCTTGAGCTGGTCAAATGCAGACTGGCAATCACTCGTCCACTGGATACGGGCAGAGGGTCGACTAGCCTGGCCTTGGAGGAGCTGATGTAATGGGGCAGCCACCTTGGAAAATTCTGGGATGAATCGGCGGTAGTACCCAGTGAAGCCCAGGAAGGACCGCACCTGCTTGACCGTGGAGGGGACTGCCCAGTCTCGAACAACTGCGGTTTTGTCTGGATCTGTTGCTACGCCCTGCTCGCTGACAATGTGCCCCAAGTATGCCACGTTGCGCTGGAACAGCCGGCACTTGAGAGGCTGTAACTTTAGGCCATGATCGTGAAGACGGGCAAAGACCTGCTCAAGGTGTTGCAAGTGGGTGTGGAAATTTGGGGAGTATATGATGACATCATCAAGATAAATTAGCAGGTAGTCGTACACTTGGGCTCCTAAGCAGCGTTGCATTAACCTTTGAAAGGTGCATTACAAAGGCCAAAGGGCATGCGTTCAAACTGGTAAAGTCCAAAGGGGGTGGCAAATGCAGTTTTCTCTTGGTCTTCAGGGGCAACCTCCACCTGCCAATAACCACTGGCAAGGTCTAAGGTGGAGTACCACTCGGACTTACTGAGGCTAGCCAAGGACTCTTCAATCCGTGGCAGTGGGAAGGAGTCTTTATGAGTTATTGCGTTAAGTTTGCGGTAGTCCACGCAGAACCTTAGGGAGCCATCCTTTTTCTTGGCAAGGACCACTGGAGCGGCCCACGGGCTGGCGCTTTCCTTGACCACCCCACTGTCCAACATTCCTTGCAGTAGTACCCTCAGTTCAGTGTAGAGCTTTGGGGGAATGGGGTGGTAGCGTTCTCGGATGGGTGGTGCTGCACCGGTGGGAATCTGGTGAGTGACAACCGCTGTTCGTCCGAAGTCCTCATCGTTAGCTGCAAACACATGGGACCATTTCCGCAGTAGAGCTTTCAGTTGGGCCTGTTGATGGTCATTCAATCCTTCACCACTGAGCGACAGGGCTGGGTGGTCCTCCTCTGGGGTGTGCTCCACCTGCTGGACATAAACCTCGATGACTTGAGGGCCAACACTGCGCAGGACCAGTCTTGATTGCCCCTGGATGTCTTGTGGGTCGATTTGGGTGACTGTTGCTAAGGGACACCGCTGCCGAAGTTCTAGAGGGAAGGGATTTGGGTTACACACGCGTAAGGGGACCATTCCCTTTCGTGTCCAACTCACTGACCTAGCTACCCTCCATTCCTGGTCGTGATTTTCCAGGCCTTCAATCAGCACCGGGCAGTCGGGCTGACTTGCTGCTTGTGGCACGTGGGCCCAGACGATCATCTCAGTTGAGGGCGGGACCACCACTGGGGGCTGCCGCGGAAGCTTTGCTACGCCCTGTAGATCCATATTAGTTATTGATGCGTTAATCCGTTGGCAGGCAGCGAATGCGGCGTCCCAGGCCTTTTCTGCTGCAGGAGAGAACACTGATTTGAAAGCTGCAACACCAGGATGCCCGCCAGTAAAAATGCCAGCCCAGCAGTCTGCAATGACATTCATGCCTAAGAGTCCATAACCTGTATTAATGCAGTCGTCTCGGACGACCACTACCCCCTTGCCCTTCACCTCTATCCCCCCAACCCGGAAGTCCATGACTGCATACCCCACATAAGGAATGTTAGGCCCATTCGCAGCCTTCAGGGCCAACCATGATATACTACTAGGGTCAAGCATACTACCTTTGCCGAAGTGTCGGTGGAATAATGTTTCCCTGAAGAGGGTCACCTGTGAGCCAGTGTCCAGTATGCATGGTATTCGTTGGTCTTGCACGAACACCTCAACTTCGGGGCATCTACCTATGATAGTGGGCTTCTGTGGGGGTGCAGTGGAGGACCCCTCCCGGTTCACTCGCCCTGTGGTGGCCGGGAGTACCGAAAACCCGCTTGGGTTGGGTGTCGGCGGGAGCAGAACCTTTGGATGTGGCCGGCTTCTCCACAGTCCCTGCAGATGGCTCTGCCCTGAGCGTCCCACTGGTAATGTGGCTGCAATGGAGGTGCTGACCCCAACCTCTGACGTCGGGGGGCATTCGGGGGTGGCGTCCAGGATGATTGTGTGGGCTGTGTGGGAATGGGCATGGCACTTGTTCTTGGAGTGGTAACTTGTTGCGAGGGTGCCATTGAGCTGATGTTCAAACGCCCCTGCAACTCTTCCACAATGGACTTTCCTAATAAGCTTACTTGTTCTTTCAGTTCTTCTTGTAACTCCACTCGCAAGGCCTCCTTCATTCTGTGCCAGCTGTCAGCTGCTGGGGTTTTGGCTGTCGAGGTTTTAGATGCACTAGCAAAGGCCGGGCAGGCTAGTGCTTCTTCACCCTGGCTACCCTCCCGTTCCAGCGCCTTGGCTTCCTCACAGGCTCCTGCAAAAGTGAGTTCTGGGGTTCTACGAAGTAGTCTCTGTAGCTCTTGCATAACTGAGCCAGGTCTTAGGCCCATGACGAATTGCGTGCGGAGGAGCTCATCATCGGTTCCAGCTGTGAGAGGCTCCCTCGCTCTCCATTTGTAGTGCAACTCTCGTAGGCGCAGCGTGAAGGCCCGTACATCCTCCCCTGGCTCCTGTTTACATTTGAAAAAATGGACACGTAGTTGGGCTACAGGTTGCTGGCCTCCATACAGTTGTGCCAACTCCTGTAAAATAGCAGTGTCAGTGTTACGTTTTTCCAATGCCAGCAGTACCACCTCCCTCTTTGCATTTCCCTCTAATGCACTTAACACAAAATCAACGCGTTGTTCCGCACTTAGCCCCTGGGCCCTGATCAAGGCCTCTATTTGAGTTCTCCATTCCGTGAATCTGCAGGATCCTCCTTCTCCAGCAAACTTTGGAACCCAAGGTGCCCCCATAAACCATGGCATAAAAACATTTGCTACCTGGGGCTGTGCATCTTGTTGCTGCTCCACATTACTCATGATGTTGTGTACGTCAAGGGTCCTGCCGACAACGCCAAATTGTAAAAAAAATGAGCAGGAAAGTAGTAGACCCTTGAGGCACACACCCAACACCGAGTAAGGTTTAAAATATACAGTTTTATTTAACAATTGTTAAAATGAAAATGATAAAAATAGAAAATAATAGAATAGGAAATAAGTCCCACAATGTTCACTCTGTCAATAGACGGGATAAAGTGACCAAAGGGATCGCCAATTACTCGGCGCCCCACACACCCAACTCGCGCCACGGAGGCACACGGTTAATCAAACTTCACAGCAATCAAATCTCGAGGCACAGCAAGCAATGTTAAGTGGATAAAAAAAACTTGTAGAAACACACGTGTTACACACAACCTTCGTCAGTGGCCAAGCCAACTACACAGGGCACCAAGCAACAGCGATCCAAACTATTACCAGATCTTAAATAAGCGCACCGGTAGACAACACAACAATACAACGTTTAAAATGACAAACACATCACGGAAGCAAGTGAGTCCAGTCCGAGCACCACTCACGACCCAGCTATTGCAGTCCTGTCACTCAGCCCACATCGAACGGCTCGCCACGACTGCGGCGGCGGGGGTAGTCCTGCGGCAGTCCTTGGTTCGTGCACACGGGCCCTGTGCGCCACGACAGGTTCGAGAAGCCTCACCGCGCGAATGCCCTGCGAGCTCTCCGCCGTGCCGACCTCTGTGCAGTCTCACTGAAGTTTTGTCGATTTCCTTCTTGAGAGCGTAGTCGGAGTGGCGTTTGTTTCGGTCGGTCGGTCGTTTCGCTCATTGGATGCGTGGAGTCTGGCGTGTGCTCGCGGTGCTCTCTCAAGAGTCCTGGGCCACGCTTGTCTTTTATCTCTTATCCTGCTCACTCCGTTTGCCAATCAGGGCTCCTCCGGTGCACCTGGCTCATCGGCTGCACCTGTGTCAAAACAAATCACTGCACATGCACCCACACCAATGCAAACCCATTGTCCAATCCCTCCCACTGCCATTACGTCAATGTTGACAAACAACTTACACAGTCTTACACAGTTCATATTCAGTCCCGTTACAATAACACCACCATCCTGGGACTCATCAAAGATGGCGATGAGACTGCCTACAACTAATAGGTCAAGACCCTGGCAGTGTGGTGCCAAGACAACAAACTAAAAAAACTCAACAAACTCTGCCACTTTAAGTTTCTTGTGGTTCATATATCTGACGACCTCACCTGGACTCACCACACGGACACCACAGCGAGGACGGCCCGCCAACGCCTCTTCTTCCTGAGGAGGCTAAAAAAGGTTGGCGTGTCCCGTCCCCCAACATCCAACGATACAGGAGTGGTCAGTCATGCACTTCACAACCGAAGAACAGTTTCTACCTTATGGCCATCAGGCTTCTGAATCGCTGAACTTTATCTCAAACCCATTGTCACTCATGTGTAATTCGACACTGATGTACAGTATAATACTTGTATGCCGTCATCATGGCATGGAAACATGTCCGACTGTCACTCTATGTATAGTACTGCATAATACTTATATATATATATATATATATATATATATATATATACTGTATCTTTTGATCATCATTGCTACCATCAATGCTTATGTATAACTCTCCAGTTTAGGTATAATGTTATTTACTTACATGTCATGCACTTTATATTTTCTCCAATGCTGCTTTATTTTCATTCTCCATCGCTGTGCTTACTTAATTCCATCCATCCATCCATCCATGTCCTCCACTTATCCGGGGTCGGGTCGCGGGGGCAGCAGCCTGAGGAGAGAAGCCTAGGCTTCCCTCTCCCCAGCCACTTCGTCCAGCTCTTCCGGGGGGATCCCGAGGCGTTCCCAGGCCAGCCGAGAGACATAGTCCCTCCAGCGTGTCCTGGGTCTTCCCCGGGGCCTCCTCCCGGAGGGACGTGCCCGGAACACCTCCCCAGGGAGGCGGCTGGGAGGCATCCTCACTAGATGCCCGAGCCACCGCAACTGGCTCCTCTCGACGCGGAGGAGCAGCGGTTCTACTCTGAGCCCCTCCCGGATGGCCGAGCTTCTCACCCTATCTCTAAGGGAGAGCCCGGACACCCTGCGGAGGAAACTCATTTCGGCCGCTTGTATTCGCGATCTCGTTCTTTCGGTCACTACCCACAGCTCGTGGCCATAGGTGAGGGTAGGAACGTAGATCGACCGGTAAATCGAGAGCTTCGCCTTTCGGCTCAGCTCCTTCTTCACCACGACGGACCGGTGCAGGGCCCGCATCACTGCCGACGCCGCACCGATCCGTCGGTCAATCTCCCGCTCCATCCTCCCCTCACTCGTGAACAAGACCCCGAGATACTTGAACTCCTCCACTTGAGGCAGGATCTCCTCCCCGACCCGGAGAGTGCACTCCACCCTTTTCCGGCTGAGAACCATGGCCTCAGATTTGGAGGTGCTGATCCTCATCCCAGCCGCTTCACATTCGGCTGCGAACCGCTCCAGTGAGAACTGAAGGTCACGGCCCGATGAAGCCAACAGGACCAGATCATCCGCAAAAAGCAGCGACGCAATCCTGAGGCCACCAAACCGTAACCCCTCAATGCCCTGGCTGCGCCTAGAAATTCTGTCCATGAAAGTTGTGACCAGAATCGGTGACAAAGGGCAGCCCTGGCAGAGGCCAACTCTCACCGGAAACAGGCTCGACTTACTGCCGGCAATGCGGACCAAGCTCTGGCACCGGGAGTACAAGGAACCGACGGCCCGTATCAGTGGGCCCGGTATCCCATACTCCCGGAGCACCCCCCACACGGCTCCCCGAGGGACTCGGTCGAACGCCAAGTCCACAAAGCACATGTAGACTGGTTGGGCGAACTCCCATGCACCCTCGAGGACTGCACTAAGGGTATAGAGCTGGTCCACAGTTCCACGGCCGGGACGAAAACCACATTGCTCCTCCTGGATCCGAGGTTCGACTATCCTACGGACCCTCCTCTCCAGGACCCCCGAATAGACCTTACCGGTCCCCCTTTTTGAAGAGGGGAACCACCACCCCGGTCTGCCAATCCAGAGGCACTACCCCCGATGTCCACGCGATGCTGCAGAGTCGTGTCAACCAAGACAGCCCCACAGCATCCAGGGCCTTTAGGACCTTGGGGCGGATCTCGTCCACCCCCGGGGCCTTGCCACCGAGGAGCTTTTTAACCACCTCGGCGATCTCAGCCCCGGAGATAGAAGAGTCCCCCCCCCGAGTCCCCAGACCATGCTTCCTCAGTGAAAGGCGTGTTGGTGGGATTGAGGAGGTCTTCGAAGTATTCCCCCCATGGTTGAAGCTCTCCCGGAGGTGGGAGTTGAAGCTCGTTCTGACAGGAGATTCAGCCAGACGTTCCCAGCAGACCCTCACAGTACGTTTGGGTCTGCCAGGTCTGACCGGCATCTTCCCTCGCCATCGGAGCCAACTCGCCACCAGGTGGTGATCAGTTGACAGCTCCGCCCCTCTCTTCACCCGAGTGTCCAAGACATGCGGCCGCAAGTCCGACGATACAACCACAAAGTCGATCATCGAACTGCGGCCTAGGGTGTCCTGGTGCCAAGTGCACATGTGGACACCCTTATGCTTGAACATGGTGTTCGTTATGGACAATCCATGACGAGCACAGAAGTCCAACAACAAAACACCATTTGGGTTCAGATCAGGGGGGCCGTTCCTCCCAATCACGCCCCTCCAGGTCTCACTTTCATTGCCCACATGGGCGTTGAGGTCCCCCAGCAGAACAAGGGAGTCCCCAGAAGGAGCGCTTTCCAACACCCCCCCTAAGGACTCAAGAAAGGGTGGGTACTCTGAACTGCCGTTCGGTGCAAAAGCACAAACGACAGTCAGGACCCGTCCCCCCACCCGAAGGCGGAGGGAGGCTACCCTCTCGTCCACCGGGGTGAACCCCAACGTACAGGCACCGAGCCGGGGGAAACAAGCATTCCCACCCCCGCTCGGCGCCTCTCCCCAGAGTGGAAAAGAGTCCAACCCCTCTCAAGGACGCTGGTTCCGGAGCCCAAACTGTGTGTCGAGGTGAGCCCGACTATATCCAGCCGGTACCTCTCAGCCTCGCACACCAGCTCAGGCTCCTTCCCCGCCAGAGAGGTGACGTTCCACGTCCCCAGAGCTAGCTTCTGCAGCCGAGGGTCGGACCGTCCAGGTCCCCGCCTCCTGCTGCCGCCCAGCTCACATTGCACCCGACCCCTTTGGCCCCTCCCACAGGTGGTGAACCCATGGGAAGGGGGTCCCGCGTCGTCCCTTCGGGCTGTGCCCGACCGGGCCCCGCGGGCGTAGACCTGGCCACCAGGCGCTCGCCAACGGGCCCTTCCCCTAGGCCTGGCTCCAGGGGGGGGCCCTGGTGACCCACGTCCGGGCAAGGGAAACCCACTTCCAAAAATTTTATTCTTCATTGGGGTCATCTTTGAGCCACTCTTTTTCTGGACCCTCGCCTAGGACCTGCTTGCCTTGGGTGGCCCTACCAGTGGCATGAAGCCCCCGACCATATAGCCCCCAGGGTCATTGGGACACGCAAACCCCTCCACCACGTTAAGGTGGCGGCTCAAGGAGGGGCAATAATACTATATATTAATAATATAATAATATTATAATGATAAACCTGATGAACTTCAATGTCTCAAATTACCATTTTGTCAATCTGAAAATGACGCTATGTATGGCTATAATGATAATCAGATAAGTATTAATAACATATGATAGTTGCTTAAAAACACTTCATACATTTTTATTAATAAATGCGTTTAACATAATGTGTATACTCTATAGAGCTATTCTGAAAACACTGGCTACACTGTTCATTCATAGTCTTAGCCTATACTGCCATCTATTGGATAGAAAATGTATCAGCATAAGATTGAAACAAATCTGTCTAATCTTGACAGTTTACAGTGTGTGAAGTAGTTGTTTACTTTATCTAAAGGATAATACAATACTTTAGAAATAAGTGCACAAGTATGCTGTAACTTTAAATCATAAACTGACATGCACTCAGTCTACAATAAGATTCAATCGTCAAGGGTAAATTACATACATTAGACAATTTGCCTACCCTTTACTTATTGCCTATTTTCATAGGTCCAGCCCTCATAATAGTCAGAAAGCCATCTGTAAGGATGCTAATATTTTTATTGTTAACTCTCACATCAGTTCAATAATAGTTTTTTTTATTATATATATATATACATATATATATATATATATATATATATATATATATATATATATATATATATATATATATATATATATATATATATATAAAACATATAATGCCTCTAGGCATTATATGGCCTCTAGGCAAGAACAGTTTTTTCCCGTCTGCCACTAGCCTTTTCAACAAGGCCCGGAGCCCCCCCTGACACTGACACTGACTCTCTCCCTTCTCCCACACAGTCCTACAAAATACATCAACGTGGCATCTTCAGATCATCTGCGTTATATTAACGCACAGTGTGTACAGTGTGTCCTCATTCAGGACCAATATATTTTCTATGCATGCGCTACTGCTCCGTATTCCAAATGCATTGTACATTGTATATATATATATTTATAGTTATTGTTATTTTATTTTTACTTACTTTTATTTTTTATTTTTTTTAATACTGCTTTCTATTGCACCAATTGCACCAAGACAATTTCCTTGTAGGTGCAAACCTACTTGGCAATAAATCAAATTCTGATTCTGATTCTGAGGGCCTCAAACACACTGCGGACACTTTTGAAAATCAGCTTCTGCTGAGGATGAACCGCAAGTTCAACTTCTCCACTTGAACCAGAAAGTTTGTTTGTGTGGTGTTACTGTGCCTCAGCTCATGAGGATTCCCCCCAACATAGTTAAAAAGTGAAAAAGTGCTTCTTATGTTAAATGTTAAAGACATTGTTTATTTTTTGAGTGGTATTCTATACCACATTTAATTCACCTGAAAAAGGGGAATTAAAAAACAAGGGGAGAATAATTTTGGGTTTTTTTGCTTCTTTTCATGCGTACTATAAAATACTTGTACTTGTACTTTTACTTTTGAAATTTGAGTATATTTTTTCACAAGATACTTTTGATTTAAGTACATTTAATGTGAGCTACTTTAAGACTTTTACTCAAATAATTTTCCTTTAGGTGACTTTAACTTTTACCAAAGTAGTTATTTTTTCAAGTAAGTGTCACACCAACTCCTCCCCCTCTACCTCGATCGGCGTCGCCTGTCTATTGAGCACCGGTTCCGGCACTACAACCCCCAGAATCCCCGGTGGCCATTAGCAGCCACCTGTGTCTAATTCCCAATGTGTCTCACCTGTGCCTTGTTTGTTTCCCTACTTAACCTCGTGTCTCCTGTCTCCCCTTTGTGAGTTGTACGTGTATTGTCATTGATTGAAGTAGTGTACCTCGTATGTGGACTTACATAGTCATTGTTAATTTAGACGCACACACCTCGCTGTGTGCGCCTGTGCCGGTCTCGTCCGGTAGTGAAATAAACTCTGTTCCGTTTACTTTGCCTGGTCTCGCGCTTGTCTCCGCTCCACCCCGTACTGTCACAGAACAACTCACCTCCAATGGAGACAGCGGACTAGGCAGCGGAGGAGCCTCCGTGCTCAATCGACTCTCGGCTACCGACGACCGATTGGCGCAGCGGATCACAAGCACGGAGGCACTGCTCCGTGAGGTTTTCCGGCGCTTGCCGGAGACGAGTGGCGCCGCCTCCGACGCCGCGAGTGGAGGAGTCCCAGCCCCAGCAGTGGCAGCCCGGTCTTCACCCTCCTCGGTGCGCCTACCGGAGGCCTACACGGGAGGAGCCGCGGAGTGCGCGGGCTTTGTGCTGCAGGTGGGGCTTTATTTCGTCCATCACCCCTCCACCTCCGATGAGGAGAGGATCGCCACCATCATTTCGCTCCTGGGGGGAAGAGCCCGGGAGTGGGCGGTGGCGGTCTGGAACAGGGGAGGTGGTGCCCTCGCGTCCTATGCGGATTTCATCCGCACATTCCGGGCGGTATTCGATCACCCGCCCGATGGACGCGAGGAAGGGGAGCGATTGTTCCGCCTGCAGCAGGGCTCACGTCCTGTGGCGGACTATGCGGTGGAGTTCCGGATGCTGGCCGCCGCCAGTGGATGGAATGACGCCGCGCTCCTCACCGCCTTCCGGCAGGGCCTCAGCCCGAGGATGCAGGCGGAGATGGCCTGCCGGGACGACACCCTGACCCTCGATGCGCTGATCGGCATGGCCATTCGTTTGGACAAGTTGCAGCGAGCCCGGCGCCAACCCGGCATTCCTCCGCCAGCGAGGGAGGAGCCAATGGAGGTGGAACACCACAGGCTGTCCGCGGCGGAGCGGCGGCGCCGAGGGGAGCGGGGTCTCTGCATGTACTTCGGGGAGGAGAACCACCTGCTGGCGGCTTGTCCTTGGTTGCCATCACCGCCGGACCCACGAGGTGGACTACGCCGCAATTACCAGAAGGTAAGTGCCCCACCCCCCACATACACGGTGGATCACTGTACTTCCAAGGTGTACTTGCGTGCAGGTCACAGGTCCCTCTCTGTTTCAGCCCTAATAGACTCGGGAGCCGCCAGCAACCTCATCTCCGCGACGGCGGCGAGGACGCTCCACCTCCCTCTCCACCGGTTGCCAGCGCCGATCACCATCCGGGCTGTGGATGGCCGGGGTATCTGCGGGGGTACCATTACCCACTTTGCCGGTCCAGTGGAGGTGGCCTTGGGGGATCATCGAGAGGTGATGACGCTTTTCGTCATCTCCCCCTCCAATCACGCCCTCATCCTGGGCTAACCCTGGCTCACCTCCAACAACCCCACCATCAACTGGAGGAGGAGAGAAATCTATCTACCACCACCCATCCCCCCCGTCAACCACGTCGCTGGTAACATGTGCCTCCACATCGGTCAAGAGCCCCTCCACCGTAGCCAGCAAACCCATCCCCGAGGAATATCGGGATCTGGCGGCGGTGTTCAGCAAGACCCGAGCCACGTGCCTCCCACCGCATCGTACGTGGGACTGTGCAGTCGACCTTCTGGCCGGTACTTCGCCGCCCCGGAGTCGTGTGTACCCACTGTCCCACACGGAGCACCAGGCCATGGAGAGGTACGTGGAGGAGGCCCTGCGGCAACCTGCGTGAAGTTGGCACCCCATATGTTACAAAAACATGTAAAACTATTTCTGATCGTTTGTGCTTCGTTTGTGCACGTTTGTGCACGATAAATGAACATTTGTGCTCATACCGTTTTTGAGATATTAAACATAACATTTTGTAAACATATGACGTCACTCAGCACCCCAATATTGTCCGAATCGGTTCAAATGGGTCTCAATCGTTTGTGCATTGTTTGTGCACGTTTGTGCACGACAAATGAACATGTGTGCTCTTTTAATTTTAAAGTTATTAAGGTTTCATTTTTTTCTCTCAGCACCCCATTAATGTCCGAATTGGCTCAAATTGGTCTCATTCGTTTGTGCTTCGTTTGTGCACGATAAATGAAAAGTTGTGCTCATACCGTCTTTGAGATATTAAACATAACATTTTGTAAACAAATGACGTCACTCAACTTCCTCCACTTGCAAAGCTCGCACCCCAAAGGGAAAAGAACATGTAAAACTACTTCTGATCGTTTGTGCACGACAAATGTATATTCGTGCTGCTTTATTTTTAAAGTTAATGTTTTTCACGCAGCAAGAATGTCCAAATTGGTCTCAATCGTTTGTGCACGAAGAATAAACGTATGCGCTTTTAAATTTCTCAAGTCCTAAGGCTTCATATTTGTAAAAAGTGACGCAATCTGTCACGCGGCGTAGTCGTGCTACCGAAGACAACGGCGTGAAAATCTTAACGCTACTTCTGTTCAAACGTTTCCTTTGCCAACACCGGCGTTTGTCTTCTGAGAGTTGAGTAAAGTCGTAGCATACATGTATCGAAGCTTTCAAAGACGTGTCCGTTTATTTATCCGTGGGTTATTCCAGAAAGCATTTATTGCCTACTTTTTAAAAGCAGTTGTATGTCGTTATTCAGGTAGAATGGTATACACGTTAAAGCACACTTACAAACGATGAAACGTTAGGATTCACTCCCTCCTCAACTGACGCTTGAAGTGCCCCCTTTCCCTCTGTATGCAATGTGTCCACATGAACTTGAACTAAAGGAACTTCTCTTGTCTGTGCTAGGCTGTAGCTGCAGTAAGGAAAGGAACACAATGCTTGGAGCACAACAGATGGGGCCTCCTTCACTTCCCTTACCCTGTTCCCTTTTTTTCCTGAGATACTCCCATCGACTAATGATTTTTAAGCAATGAGCAACATCCACCCTGAAGAAGCATGGAGATAATGTGGAGTATTCCTTGCCCATCAGTACCCCAACATACTGATTGATGTACTTCTTAGGGTCAGGTCGAAGAGTGAAGGCCTTAACTCCTCCCAGGAGTGCAAGGGAGAACGCACAGCTTCTTTTGTCACAGCTGCACCTGCTTGTCACCATGCAGACAACCAATATTGTACTTCAATAAACTGAACACAATTGTTAAGAAGCAGTTTAACCCTCAATGTAACAGTTATGAACTTTGATGTGTCACTTCAATTTAATAAAATATATACAATCATTGTGTCCTTGTACACATACACATCCTTTGAATAATGTGAATAATAAAGATAATACATGACTTGGAAGGACTCTTCATTAGAATCCATGTTTCTGGGGGAATATCAAGTGAGGCACACTAGTGGAGCAGATTAAGTCCATATTTCATCAGAATCGTCACTTGGTGGTACAAGCACCAAATTTGGCACAAATGATGTCCAGGATGTACTATTTAAGAAAAGTATGTTATCCAGCTGAAAATCCAAAATGGCCGCCAGTTTTCAAGATGGTCGCCTCGTCAAATGCAAAAAAAAGGTTTTTGAAGTAGAACTTGAATAAATAGAAATAAATTAATGATCCAAACATCAAAATGAATGTATACTGACTGGAAGAACTCAATAGTGTCAATTGAATTTCAATATGGCCGCCAGCTTTCAAGTCTCAATATAACGTGACTCAATATTAGCATTTTCGGAAGCTGTCTGATCAAAGATCAGTGTTTCCCCTACCATTATATTGTTGTAAACCTTGTTGTCTGCCAATGATGTCATATGCTTTGTAAGTTAAAGCAATATTATGCAGCAATAGCTAATCGCAAACGAGATGCTAGCCACTAAAACTAGCGAAACCTGTTGAAATTAGCTTTCTTAGATAATATGACGAACTAGTTAGTCAATAACTGTCCTAACACAGTCAAACATCAAGCAAGTGCAACACGAGACAAAACAAGACGACAAATAAGAGGGCAAATAAGTTACTCGCTAGTCAGGCAGAGAGTAGTCCCGGGCCGCTTCCAGAAAACTGTATAGTGCAGTTATTTGCTTGTTGACCTCGGTATGGCAGTAGCGATAAGCTCATTCTCCACACTAAACATTTTTTAAAAGCTGTTTTTGTAAGGTAAAATCGCTAACCCTAACCCTATTTCTTAGGGTAAAAGAGTTGCATAGTGTTGCTTTAAAGTAAGCCTACAATGTCACTCAGTTGAATGCAAATCGTTTTGGGAAGGGTTAGGGTTAGAAACTGTCTCCAGTGACTGTGAAACAGGCTAGTCAACTAATCTGTCTCTTTTTAATGAAATAATTATGCTACAGTAGCACCCATCTCAGCAGATGCCTTCAATATGTTTATTTTTGTGCTATATTTTAAATCTAAATGTGTTAATTTCTCTTCCTTAAACCCACTAGAGGACACAAATTAAAAGGATATTTTCAAAACATTATTATGGGGGAGAATGCCCCCAGACCCTCCTACTTTTGTCACAGGACAAATGATAGGTTTTATCTAGCCCCGCCCCCTCAAAGCTGTAAACCTGGGGAAACACTGAAGATATTGCATTAAGTTGAAGGGCAACATCCATGATCACTCATAGAAATCCTGTGGTCAAGCCGCACCTGATTTGACAGGCTCCAGTTAACTGGATGATGTACAGATTGCACAGGACCTAAACCTAGTTGCATCCCATATTTCAATGTGCTTTCGTGTTTTGTGCAGTTGGGTGGTAAAAGGATAAACCCTCGGCCTTTAACCGTATAACAAAAGATGTCTTCCAGTAATCCATTGAGTTGCACCACTAAAACTGACTGGAGGAAGTGTTGCCTCTGTCAGACAGATACCAAAGAGGAGTTGAAGTCTCCCCCTACCCGTTATGAGTGTAGTTCTGACGGCTATTCCATGATAGCCACAATCCACAATCAATCAATCTGTTGCCCATCAGGTTAGACCCATATAATTGGATGATGGAGGTGGTATTGAGGATACATTGAAGCGAAACAGTGCAAAGTATCACCAAAAAAAACAAAGTTTTTTTTCACATTGTTTGTAAAACCCAGAATCAAAGTTAACATTTCCCTATAAATCGGAAAAGTTTATTCATATTTCTAATGCACTGGTCAACCCAGATAAGCCACGTCCACGTCTCTACATTAGGTGGTCACGTACCTAGACATCGGAGTGTTTTTTCATTTAATTCGCATTTTTACCTCTATGTTTTCGGTCGCGTTGGTTTGTCTGTCTGTCTGTCTGTCTGTCTGTCTGTCTGTCTGTCTGTTTGTTTGTTTGTTTGTTTGTTTGTTTGTCTGTCAACAGGATAACTCAAAAAGTTGTGAACGGATTTTGATGAAATTTGTGTGCGCGTGTGGAGTTGTGGAGTTGTTGGAAATGACAAAAGAAACAAGTGATTAAATCTTGGTGGTGATCCGGATCAGCGTGTTGATGTTATGGCATCAGTGACCCCATGGCCTTGGCGGAGGTTTGCACTCTCTGAGTGCTTCTAGTTTCTTAATAATATTCAATCATTTTGATTTTTGAAATGCAGAATTGGATTCCTCATAATCAAAAACATATGTTTTGATATATAAATCATCAAAATAGGATAATTCAATCAAAATATAGTTCAAACACAGTTTACAACCACTCCGAATGGCTGACATCTTGAAAAATGGCGGCCATTTTTTTTTTCCCAAGTGGATAACGTACTTTTCTGAGAGAGTAGGTGATGAAGTACTTGTGTGCCAAATTTGGTGCTTGTATCACTAAGTGAACGATTGTCTCAGTAATCTGCTCCACTACACCTACAATTGGGGGGTGTTCACTCCACAAGTTGATCAGGAGAGCAAGGTGGATATTGCCCTCTCAAGATTCTGCACATTTTCTCTGGAAAATAATCTTTACAAGGTAAACCACTGTACATATGAGGGAGGGAACTAACCATAATTCCTTTTATTAACATTGATAATGTTAGCAACTGCTTATGTTAAATGCTAATATTAGGTGTATAGTTTTGAGGCTCACTGTGTGATATATTGCAGGACTCATAAAAGTACCCTGTGATGGTAAAAGATGCACTTCAGTCATAATGTTGGTCATACAGATCTTTATTTTAAATAATGGCATCAATGTCAACTTTAGCATTTCTTTTTTTGCTAAGCATGAGGTCCACTAGACTGGGAAACCCGAGCAATGTATCAAATGTGCAACAGTGGGTGGGGAAGGGGGATTGGAAGGTGGTGACATTCAGAATGGGGTGGTCCTTTTTATACCATGGTTGAACACACACACACACGCTTACAAGTTGGGCAATATGAAATGGAGTCCATTCCCTCTGTTTTTTGTTAGATGCCAAGACCATCAGCTTGGGACAAGGACGAAGTAATAAATGAATTAAAAGCTGCTAAACACAGTGTGGTGACTGAGCATGGCATTGCAGGTCCCACAAATACAGTGTGGAAACAGCTTAGTGACCAACTCAGAGGGGAAATGTCACCCAAAAACCTGTACACATTTGTCAAGTTAAATAGGCACAACTGTTGGGAAAGCCTAGGGATTAACAATGAAGAGAGTGATGAACCTGCTGACATGGAGCCAGAATACATCAGTGATGACCCACATAACACTGATTTTCAGATTACCCTGTCCTCTGAAGAGTGGGGTATTGTATGGAAAGAAGAGGTTGAATACATTAATACAGGTGGACAAACTAGAGAGTACACAGTTCTAAAGCGTGGAACATGGACTGATTTTTTAAATCAAAAGATATGGGAGAGCACTAAATCCTCATGCACTGTTGCATTCAAAAGAGCCAAGGTGTACCCAAACAGTGTGTCAAAGCCCATAGATATTACTGGGTACTGCACTGAATGCAATTCAATATTATCCATCATCAGTGAGAGCATGCCAGAAGAGGGCAAACCAGTGCAGCTTCAATGTAAAATTCAGAATATCAATGACAATCTACACACTGGGAAAAGGAAAAGGAGATTAACTGGGGCACGACGAAAAACTGTCAGAGGAGCTGTGTCAGGGCAAAAAACTGCCTAATGTATGGCGAGTGACAGAGGCTCACAACATTATGGAGTTAGGTGATCCAGAGCCTAGCCACCTGCCAAATCTAGCTACCCTTAGAAAGGCAAAACATGAAAAAAGGAGTAAAGAGCTAGTCAACCAAGACCCCATTATGTCACTACAGGTGATGAAACACAGTGTGCCTCACAATGGAAGCATTCACGACATAGGCCTCGACAAATTTTTCTGTCACTACTGGACGCCCTCTCAAATGCATGTGTACAAGGCAATGTCAAAGCTGCCAAGCTCCACTGTTAGTTTTGATGCTACAGGCACAGTGGTGAAAAAATTAAGACGACCCACTGGAACATCAGGGCATATATTTCTGTATCAAGGGGTTTTGTCCTCACCAGGTGTTCACGTTCCAGTGGTGCAGATGCTCTCTGAACGTCATGACATCCAAGCCATACAAAATTGGTTGTCTGAATGGCGACGAGCAGGTGCAGCTGTGCCAAAAGAAGCTGTGTGTGACTTCTCTCTTGCACTCCTGGGAGGAGTTGTTAAGGCCTTCACTCTTCAACCTGACCTAAAAGAGTACATTAATCAGTGTTTCGGGGTACTGATGGGCAAAGAGTACTCCACATTACCTCCATGCTTCATCAGGGTGGATGTTGCTCATTGCATGAAGATAATTAGTCGCTGGGAGTGTCTCAGGAAGAAAGGGAACCGGGTAAGGGAGTTCTACCTGAGAGCCATGGCTCAGCTCTTGCAGTCTGTCACAATACACCAGGCAAGAGAGATGATTCGCTCCATTGTTGTTGTGGCCCTCAGTGAATCAGAAGGGAGTGATAAACATGGAACGCCAGTCTTCTCAGAAGTTTGCAAGACTAACCTAAAGAAAGCCATCGCAGCACAGTGGGAACCACTCACAGAGGATGTGCCTCAGGGGACCGATGTGCCACAGAGGACTGATGACCCTTTGCAAGCCTGTAGAAGCAATGTACAAAGGTGGGTTAGTGACATATGTGAGGAGAGCAAGTCTCTTGCTGCCAATGATGGTGACAGGGACAACTTGCATTTTCTACCTGAGCTTGTCCCTCATCTCATTCTGATGTCTTCCTACCTTCCTCTGTGGACTGGAGTTATGGTCCCAATTTTCAGAAGTCACAACATCACTGCCAGTTCTGCTCACGTTGAGGCTGAGTTTAAAAACTTGAAGAAGGGACTCTTCAAGAATGACAACTTGCCCATACGGGTTGATTGCTTTGTAGCGCAACATCTGATTATGACCGAGGGAAGTATGAAGCTGTCCTCTGCTACCATAAAAGATCACAAAATGGAAGACAGGACCATGGAAGACAATGACGATAGAGGAAAACAAAATGGACAAGACAATGGATTACCGTTAGACACAGACAAAAAAGAGCCAACTGAAAACTGGCGAGGCCTTGGTGTTCCCCCCAAAAAGAGAAAGTCATATTTGACACCATGTCCAGAGTGGCTTCATGAAGATTCTGCCCCAAAACAGAGGATATCAATTGGATTGATGAAAAATGGCAACCACAGCCTTGCCAGTCGCCCAATAAAACTGGGGAAAATCAATGTTGCCGTGACAAATACATGTGCTCTTGACTCTTTTCTTCAGATCCTGTGCTGTGCCTTCTGCGACAGTAACAGCTTCAGCAGGTATGTCCAACAAAGCCAAAGTTCATTGTTCAATTTGGTCCACGCCATCATAACAAAAGGAATAAACAAAGATGCTTACAGGCAACGGGCAAAAATCCTGTTTGAAGCTTTCAGCTGTGAACCGTTGGTGTCAGGTGTGTATGAAGTGAATGCCACATGTAATGTGGCAAACATAATAACATCCACAATGGAGGCGGCCCCATCTCTTGTGCTCCAAACATTGTGTTCCTCTCCTTACTGCAGCTACAGCCTAGCACAGACAAGAGAAGTGCCCTTAGTTCAAGTTCATGTGGACACATTGCATACAGAGGGAATGGGGGCACTTCAAGCATCAGTTGAGAAGGGATTGAATATACCCCCTTCAAAATGTTTACGACCACTTAAGTCCCCCGGAAATTGTCCTAGCCCCCTAAAAACAGAGGACCCTTCAACTGCGATAGTTAGGTGCACAGGTGTGGTTACGCACACATACAATACAGGAGCGGCACTGTACATTGAAACAGGAACAGAGAGGAGTTTTGCACTGGAAGAATTCCCTGCCAATATCACCTTGCACAACGAGCCATTTACACTCCGAGGCATTGTGGCCTTTCTTCCAGGGCCGACCAGGAACTCCCTTGGACACTATGTGGCCTTCTGCAGGAGATCGTCTGTTCTCTGGGAGCGGTGTGATGACCTCGCCAACAAAGTCACAAGTTCACCTGACAAAACAAAAATACAACCACATGTCATAATGTATACAAAGGAGTGAAACTTTTGAAACTTCTTTTCTTTTTAAATTTTTCATTCCTGCCTCTTATAGTTCAGTTCTCTTCCATACATGTGTTCATTGTTCAGTAAAAATAAAATCTTTGTAATTCAGGTTCCTTTTTTTCATCTCTATTTTGCCATCACACACACCATAAGCATCTTACATGGGATACTCATGTAAACGATGTTTTTGCAATAGGCATAACAGATTATCCATAAATACCATATCAAAAACAGCAATAGAATCAGTACAACACACACCATATAAGTGACCAAACATGATAAATAGTATACACTGTAAATACAAGCTAGCTGAACGTAGGCTAGGCCAACCTGTACCATAGGCTAGTAAATAACCGAAAATATACAGTTGCGACTGAATTGTACTTAGCTCGCCCGTTCGGCGAGCTAAGTACCCTGGTCTAACTACAGGAGACAACCAGCCTCCCCTCCTAACACCTGTAGCATTAACTCCCCCTGACTATCTGTCTTCGTCGCCGGCAACTCTAGATCGCTGCGAACGACACCCTCCCCAGCTATCAGAGTACCGCCGAACTTGTCGCTGCTCTCCCTCCAAGCCACGTCTCCCGCACCTATATTCCCACACATCGCACAGCTGCACCCCATCAGTGATCAAGGAGTCCCTGCTCCTGACGTCACCACATAAAGACCACATACCTGACTGACGTGACTGCAAATTAAACTCCTACCGTATATGCTTAAACTCCACCGTAGGAGCAGCAATGCAGACGATTGAGACCCATTTGAACCGATTCGGACAATATTGGGGTGCTGAGTGACGTCATATGTTTACAAAATGTTATGTTTAATATCTCAAAAACGGTATGAGCACAAATGTTCATTTATCGTGCACAAACGTGCACAAACGAAGCACAAACGATCAGAAATAGTTTTACATGTTTTTGTAACATATGGGGTGCCAACTTCACGCAGGTCCTGCGGCAGGGGTTCATCCGCTCTTCCACCTCACTCGCTGCCGCGGGGTTCTTCTTTGTGGAGAAGAAGGACGGTGGGTTACGCCCCTGCATCGACTACCGGGGTCTGAATAGCATCACGGTGAAGTACCGGCACCCACTCCCTCTGGTCCCTAATGCCCTGGACCAGCTGCGGGGGGCGAGGTTTTTCACCAAGCTCGACCTCCGCAGCGCCTACAACCTGGTCCGTATCCGGGAGGGAGACGAGTGGAAGACGGCCTTCAACACGTCCAACGGTCACTACGAGTACCTAGTGATGCCCTATGGCCTGGCGAATGCCCCATCTGTATTGCAGGCGTTCATAAATGACGTACTCCGTGACATGCTGGGTCAATATGTTATTGCATATGTTGATGACATACTAATCTACTCTCCATCTAGGGCCCAGCATGTCCGGCACGTGCGCCGGGTCCTGGGGCGTCTACTTGGGTGCTCGTTGTACGTGAAGTTGGAGAAGTGCCAATTCCACCAGACCACCATCTCCTTCCTGGGGTACGTGATCGGGCCAGAGGGGGTACGAATGGAGACATCGAAGGTCGACGCCGTTATCAGCTGGCCGTTCCCACGGACCGTCAAGGAACTCCAACGATTCCTCGGGTTCGCCAACTTCTACCGCCGGTTCATAAGAGGCTTCAGTAGCAGTGCCGCCCCTCTCACCTCTCTCCTCAAGGGCAAGCCTAAGAGGCTTGCTCCGACCCCGGAGGCGGAGGCGGCGTTTGGGAAGCTGAAGAGGACCTTCACCACCGCACCAGTACTTCGGCTTCCCGACCCCGCCTGTCCATTTGTGGTAGAGGTGGACGCCTCCGAGGTCGGGGTGGGGGCGGTTCTGTCTCAGCGCTCGGGGGAGCCAGAGAAACTAAGACCATGTGCTTTTTTTTTCCCGCAAGCTCAGCGCCCCCGAGCGGAACTACGACGTGGGAGATCGGGAGCTATTGGCGGTGAAGTTGGCACTTGAGGAATGGAGGCACTGGCTCGAGGGGGCTCTCCATCCGTTCCTGGTCCTGACCGATCACCGCAACCTGGAGTACCTCCGCTCAGCGAAGTGGCTTAATCCGCGTCAAGCCAGGTGGGCCCTCTTCTTCGCGCGGTTCCAGTTTACCATCTCCTATCGCCCAGGCAGCAAGAACACCAAAGCCGACGCCCTGTCACGGAGGTACGACTAGGAGGGGCCGACTACCATCCTCCCCGAAGTCGTGTTCGCGTGCCCCATACAATGGGACCTGGATGAGGACCTCACGCGAGCACGGCGTCAGGATCCCGGCCCTCCTGGTTGCCCCCCGGGCCGGGAGTACGTACCCCTGGCGCTCCGTGACAGGGTCATCGCCTGGGTGCATACATCGACCGCCACGGGACACCCTGGAGCCGCGCGGACTGGTCACCTCCTCACACAGAGGTTCTGGTGGCCCCACCTGCCCGCTGACGTGGAGGCGGCCGTTCGGTCCTGCTCCCTCTGCGCCACTACCAAGACGCCACGCCAACTCCCGGCAGGGAGGTTACTTCCCCTGCCGATCCCTCAGAGGCCGTGGACCTACATAGCCGTGGACTTCGTTACGGACCTGCCGGTCTCTGAGGGACAAACGGTAATCTTGGTGGTGGTCGACAGATTCTCTAAACAATGTCGATTCCTCCCCCTTTCCACGCCTCCCCACTGCACTCCAGGTTGCGAAGGCCAGGTTCCAGCACGTGTTCCGAACTTATGGCCTTCCGGAGGACGTCGTCTCGGACCGGGGACCCCAATTCATCTCCCGGGTGTGGAGGGCGTTCTTCCAGCGGTTGGGTGCCACAGTGAGCCTCACCTCTGGATACCACCCGGAGGCGAATGGGCAGGCGGAGAGGACCATCCAGGAGTTGGGGAGGTTCCTCCGGGCCCACTGCCACGACCACCAGCACGACTGGGCCCGGTTTTTGCCCTGGGCGGAGTACGCCCAGAACTCCCTGAGGAGCGCATCGACGGGCATCACTCCTTTCCAGTGCGTGCTGGGACGGCAACCTCCTCTCTGTCCCTGGAGCCCAGACCAGACTGGTATCAAGGCCGTAGATGACTGGTTCCGTCGAGCCGAGCGCACCTGGCAGCGCACCCACATCCAGCTGCGTCGGGCCGTGCGGCGCCAGAAGACCCAGGCGAACCGTCATCGCGCTCCGGCTCCGAACTATCGGCCTGGGGACCGCGTCTGGCTGTCCACCAGGGACCTCCGCCTCCGACTGCCCTGCCGGAAGCTCAGTCCCCAGTTCATCGGGCCCTTCAAGATCCTCCGGAGATTCAAGATTCAAGATTCAAGTATCTTTATTGTCAAAGGGAGGAGGTGGTCGGAGGGTTAACCCCGGGTTAACCCCGTCTCAGTCACGCTTCAGCTCCCTGCGCACTACCGGATCTCACCCACTTTTCATGTCTCTCTCCTCAGGCCGGTGATCAGAGGCCCACTGGCGGATGCGGTCCCCCCAGCTGAACCACCACCGGCCCTGGAGATTGAGGGCGCACCGGCGTATAGCGTTTGAGCCCTCCTAGACTCCAGGATCCGAGGGGGCCGCATCCAGTACCTAGTGGACTGGGAGGGGTACGGCCCGGAGGAGCGCGGCTGGGTGCCACGCCACGACATACTGCACCCCGGACTCATTCAGGAGTTCCACCGTGCGCACCCAGAAAAGCCAGCACCGCGCCCTCGGGGTCGCCCTCCTGGTGGGCGGCACCGCGGGTCAGGAGACGCGCCTCAGGGGGGGGGTACTGTCACACCAACTCCTCCCCCTCTACCTCGATCGGCATCGCCTGTCTATTGAGCACCGGTTCCGGCACTACAACCCCCAGAATCCCCGGTGGCCATTAGCAGCCACCTGTGTCTAATTCCCAATGTGTCTCACCTGTGTCTTGTTTGTTTCCCTACTTAACCTCGTGTCTCCTGTCTCCCCTTTGTGAGTTGTACGTGTATTGTCATTGATTGAAGTAGTGTACCTCGTATGTGGACTTACATAGTCATTGTTAATTTAGACGCACACACCTCGCTGTGTGCGCCTGTGCCGGTCTCGTCCGGTAGTGAAATAAACTCTGTTCCGTTTACTTTGCCTGGTCTCGCGCTTGTCTCCGCTCCACCCCGTACTGTCACAGTAAGGTTACTAGGCTCTCATTAAAAGTCCAGTATATCAGTTTATTAGATAAATAAATTCATATTTTCATGTGACAAATAAATAACAAGGTTAAATAAATTAAACCTAAAATTATCTTACATGGAATAAATAACTCATGATTAAAAATATTAAATGTGTTAATAGATAGGTATAAAAACAAAAACAGTAGTAATAATATACACAAATTATTGTATGTTTATTTCATTTCTAAATGTGCTGAATGTGCCTTTATCAAAATGTACAAGATTTGGGTGACATGCGGAGTTCACATGATGCAACGTAACAAATCAGACGCTATCGGGGTCAGGGGTCTTTTTCCGGGGTCAGGGGTCTTTTTTTCTTTTTTTTAGTATATACAACTTAACCCTACATTTGATATTTATTTAGTATATACATTTGATATTTATTTATACAACTTAACCCTACATATGTCTGAGTTCACCCCCTTTAGCATCGATCTCACTTTCAAGGGCTTTCAGTTCTGCAAGTTTGTCTTTGTGTGCCCTTCTCGGGGCATTGGACTTGGAGAGAAGATGAGCCATCTTAGAGCCGGCCTTGCCCTCAGCTTCTTCTGCTAGTGAATCTGCCTCCCTGACCGGCAGACACACCTTCTAAGCTTGTCTTTTTTTTCTTAAGGTCCACCAGACACTGCTCAGCCAGCTTCCTTTTCTGGCTCTGAGATTCCTTTTCTTTTCTGATGCGCTCTTGATCAAGAAAGAGTCTGTATTTTGACCGGGCTGCACCCACAGATGCCATAAGTTCCTTGGTAAGGGGGACCTGAGTGACCTCCCCATGCATTGTAACAAAGTCACATATGAGCCTTTGTGCAACAATTGTGTCCTGTTGCATGTTTTCGGTCTCCACCTCCTTGTTGACAGAAAATCCCCTCTCAACAGTGGCCTGGCCATGTGAAAGGAGCAGTAACTTCTGGCAAAAAGCCCAAGCAGCAGGGTAGGGGCGGCTTAATCTCTCCTGCAAGAAGGTGTCTAAGCGTCTCTCAAATGGTAGGAGGGCAAGGAATTCTTCATTCCTTGCCTCAACAGACAGGAAAGATTCAAATTGCTGGACAATGGCATCCCCTACAAAAAAGTGTGAGAAAATAAGAAGTCAGTCAAATATGTATAATCATGACAGAAAATACTGTCTTTTTTCTCTCTGCATTTTTGTATTGTTCCAACGCACATAAAGGAAACGTGTATACAAAAACCTGTATACCTGTGTAAGGTAAAGACACCATCTCTAAATGTTTACAACAAAAACCTGTTTAAAATTATGAAACTTATTCTGTGCATCTGAGCCACGGCACACAGAACAGGTACAGGGCCATTAGAAGGGGGAATGACAAAAGTGAAACATCCATGCTAAACCATTACCCTGCTAGGACATTGGAAAGTGTCAATTGTCAGAGCAAATGTCTGCAACTAATGGTCTGAATAAAGCCCCAATAAAAAAATCTAAGGATGGTTGAGCATGGTATTCCATCTTTGGTTCATAACCCCTTCCAAACCATTCCTACCAGCAGGTATGCCTCCTGTCAGCTGCTTGTTCTTCAGGAATGTCTGGACAAGATCATCTTCATCTGATCTTTGCATCTGTCTGGGTCCCTGAACATGTCCAGACACTCCATCTGCCTAACTGTAGCATACTTCAAGGGGCTCTTCTCCTGTGCTTTTCTTACAATGTTTAGGAGGCCCTGCGTACAATCTCTCCTAAATTCAAGGACCCTTAGCTCTGGATTTTTACTGTCCTGAACAATAAAACAATACATGTCAGTAATATCAAAATGTTTAAGAGTTTAAGTACCACATGGCATGAAGTCATAGCATTAGCCAATTATGTGATTTTATGCAATGGGGGTCATACAATTTCCTATTTCTATGTTTGGGATGTCTCAATAAATCATACTTGCTTCCCATGATCTATGGGAACCTACACTTCATTATGGGGAATCACCACCCAAAATGCAAAGGAGAAAGCAGGCAAAAATATAGGTTTCATATTGGTCAGTACCCATGCACAACCTGGGAAATGCACAGAATATCAAAACATTCTTCAGTTGTACACTTCAGTATTTTTAAATCAAACCTCATGTAGTTCACAAATACGTGTAGTATGCTTAGCAAAATTATACTTTCAGCATACCTACTGATAATTAATATCCAAAACTACCCAACATGATACCTTGACTGCTGCCTCAGCACCCAAGCCAATATTAATCTTCTGGGGGAGGAGGAGCAAGGTCTTGTCGGACGTATCAAGCTTGATGAGCTGAAGAGGAGTGATGTCCTTGAGGACCTCTCTCTTCATACAGCGTCTCAGTAGATTCTATCAGTAGGCAAAAGTACCATTAGCCCATTTAATTTCCTTTTATATTGCACACAATGACATCCTACTTCTCTCATCTAATCCATAAGGATTTCATTAATTTAATGCACTTAACCTGGGCTTACAATAGAAAGTATGTAAGTAAGTTAAATTTATTTATAGCACATTTTGAGATATAAATGCCACTACAGGCATAACAGGAGACTGGCACTACAACATTTTACATTGCAATGGCCAAAATGTCTTGCCCAAATACTTTGTTATTTTGGAAAAAGCATCAAAGATGAATAAATAAACTAATTAAATGAGAAGCCCATGTCAACTAACCAACTGGTCATACTAGCCATACACAGTAAATAATTACCTTAATCAACTCAGCTAAATCTTTGCCAAGGAAAGGCATCACAGATTCATCGGTCTGGGATTTCTTCAGGAACGGATGGAAGGTCCTGGCCAGAGTCATGAAAAAGTGCATCTTTGCTGTTGTGAGGGGGTCTTTAATGGCTGCCTCGATGGTGTCAAAATATGCTGTTTTTGGGTTTGGGAGTTGTTTTTTGTGCACAGCGTCCATGTACAGCATGAGAGACGGCCAGACTTCCAGTGCCCGCTCAACAACGGGGAGATTTTCAAGCCACCTGTGGCCACAAAATGGCTTGGGAAACAGTGTGGACTTTGTGACATGTTCGTAGTCCTCCCTCCTTGCAGGAACTTTGTGGAAAAGAGTGTGCATGGCCTTTAAAATTCTATCCACATTCCACATAGTAAATCCCACCTTGAAGCAGTTGTGAAGTGTGTGGAGTCCACAGCTGCCGACGGACACCAGTTGTGCACCCCCATACTTCTCTGCCTGGTCCTGTTGGAGTAGGTCCAAAAACTTAAAATTCACATTGGGCCCATCCATGGAGACTGAAAACAGCCTGCTGCGGTCCAATTGATGCAATGCCTCCTTTTAGAAAATAAGAATAAATAAAAATATTACATTGCTGTATAAATTCAGCTGCATGATAACCTTTCTTCTAGTATGGAGCTGATGCAGCTGATAAAACAAACATTCAACAATGGCTACATTACTGAAAGAAATTAAATCACAAAATTACCAGAAATGAAAGAGGAGCTTATCGTGTCCTTAACAAACAAAGCTATTAAAATAATATAAAGTAGGCTAATATTTGAACCTCCCTCTAGATTATCTAGCCTATAACGTATCTCATTGAAGTCAATAACTGTATATAGATGGAACCAACATATTGAAAGCTGAATGTTGAATATTAATATAAAACTGGCAGGGTGAATATGAATCTTGAATGCACTACTCGTTTTCTCCCCATGTGCAAAATATGCCGACTGAAAAAATATTTAGGCTTTAATTTCCGTGGGCTACAATGTTGCATGTTATAAAAGTTACATCAGTCAGATCATAGGACGACATGCACATACAATTTACACAAAATAGCACACTACATTTTGGCATTATTTGGCATTGGTAGGCCTATGACATGATGTTCAAATGCTAGAGTGCTCAAGTGAATTTTGTCACGTTGTTTCTAAAAATAAATACATTTAAGCGGTGAAAACACTACCATGTCAAGGCTTTATTATTTTGGTGTATTAAAAAGGAAAAGTTCGTGCTAGCATGAAAAACAAAGTTTATAATGTGACGGTAAACTGGGCTAATCTATGATGTTGGCTAATGTCAACTCGTAAACTAATTTGGGTCAAAACCTTCCTTTTACTATAAAACAATCATCTGGCATGCAGCATTCACGTGGTTAATTTGGTTTGTAAAACTGCAATTCGGATGCTACGGAAACGTGACATCACACTTACACACTCTAAATGACCCACAAAATGAAATGTCTGAGGTAAATCAGTAAAGTAAGGTAGGCCTAGGCTTTCACTTACCTCGACATGCTTCAGGAGGTCCTGCGCTGTCCCATGTCCCATGAATTGAGAGCCCATGTATCTTGATCGCACTCCACTGCTCCAAAAACGAACATGAACGTCTAGCTGTTTAGACTTGGTGGACGAGTTGTAACTTTCGTCAAACATCAACATGTACTGTCCGCTAATGCTCTTAATCAAATCTCTCTTTATGAAGTCTGCTAAACCAATTCTCGCTATATGACGACCTTGTTCGGCCCACACGAGAAGGTCTTAGCAATGGTAGAGTTGGGAAACATTGCCTGGAAAAGGCCACTGATATCTGCATTGCTGTTGTACGACTGATGTTTTGTCACCGTGTGGAGAACCCACAGTACCTCAGCTTTGGACGTCTCGGTGGATCCAAAAGAAGCCTGACTCGACGAGGCCGACAGGTTGCTGCCCTGGAGTCCGGAGGGACCAGGCATCGGCAACGACGAAGGCCTAGACGGCTGCGAACAAAACTGCTCGATAGATCGACTCTGCTGGAGGGTTTTCATGGCTAGCTGGTGTTTGTCCTCTTTAGCATGCGACTCGAGCGCCTTCACTCCCAACGTCCCTAGTTGCAAGGTCTTCTTACACACTTTGCAGTAAGCTTCAAATTTACTGCTAGGGACTGCTTTCAACCAGCTACAAAACAGCCCATTATCGAGCCAAGTCATGTTGAAGACACACTTCCCCATGATCTTTCAAACTACAAACTCGACGAGTCGATGACAGTCCTGACTTGTGATTGAACAAATTCGGCGGCCGGAAGGTAGGTGAACCAACGTTCCTCTTTTCTTCTTCACTTTATTGGCGGGTTACAATATCCTATGTGTACCGCCACCTACTCTACGGGATTTAAACCTGCAGTGATCACGCAATGGGATTATTATCACCACGTAGAAAAAAAAACAACCAACCTATTATTAGTTCTACAGCGTTTTACTAATTTATTTTCAGCGGACAATGATTGAACATAATTAACACAATGGACGGAGGTAAGAATTTTAAGACTTTGGTATATTAAATTTAAGACCTAGACTTGTGTTTTTTAGACTTTTTGAGGCCTTAAATTTAACTTTCTGAATTTGAGTCTTTTTTAGACTTTTTAAGACCCCACGGGAACCCTGGTTATTACTTTCAACAGTCAAAGCTGAGGTGGGTTACACTCGCCATACGAGAGCCCACCGCTTCACTGAATCACCTGGCGCCGGAATCTGTTCCTGAGAAACCCTTCTCTCCCTCCATCCGGGCTGTTCCACAGAACCAGGAACCAGAAATGCGGTGTGTTTCTCGAGAAGGGCGGGTATTTGGCAACCATTGCTTCCTTAAAACAAAAAAAAAACCCATAATTTTGGGTTGTTTTGCTTCTTTTCATGCGTACTATAAAATACTTGTACTTTTACTTTTGAAACTTGAGTATATTTTTTCACAAGATACTTTTGATTTAAGTACATTTGATGTGAGCTACTTTAAGACTTTTACTCAAGAAATTTTCCTTTAGGTGACTTTACCAAAGTCATACTTTTACCTAGTTATTTTTTTCAAGTACTTTATACACCTCTGCTAATTAGTGATTCAGTGCCTTATGAGAAGTAAAAGTCCACTTGTGACCCTTTTATATGTTTATATGTTTATATATCTATGTTTATCAATGCATACTAATATGAGGTTGTTGATGTGACTACTGTAGGCACAAGTGTTGTTTTCAGCTAATTAATATTATTCTATTTCTTTTGTTTCTTTTGTTGCTTCTGTTCCTCACCCGTCTTCCTCCAAACCCTTGGACCTTGATTCCCGAATGAAAGGCACACTTTAATTTAATCGGAAAAGAGGACCTTGGACCACTGGCCAACAGTCCAGTCCTTCTTCTCCTTGGCCCAGTTGAGACGCTTCCTACGTTGCCTCAGGTTCAGAAGTGGCTTGACCTGAGGAACCCGACAGTTGTAGCCCATCTCCTGGATGCGTCTGAATGTGGTGGTTATTGAAGCTGTGACTCCCGCCTCATTCCATTCTTTCTGGATCTCTGCCAGATTCTGGAATCTTCTCTGTTTGATAATCCGCTGAAGCCCACGGTCATCTCTTTTGCTGGTGCATCTTCTCCTGCCACATTTTGCCCTTCCACTAGACATTCCATTGATATGCTTGGACACAGCACTCTGTCAACAGCCAGCCTCCTTACGTTGCATTGAGGCAGTGATTAAAGTGATGGTTCGGAGTAAAATTCACCCTGAGGTAATTTCCACCAATAATCCAGCCAAATACCCCCTCAGATGCATTTTTAGCATTTTTTGTGAGTACAGACCATATATGTACTACTACAGATGTTGGGTAACAATCCATGCATTATTATTGGGGTAATTTATGAGATATACACATTGTACCGGACACTCCAATACTAAGCCATTCGGCTGATACCCCCAAACTTGATAAATATTGACCGTCGCTAAAAATGCATCTAAGGGGGTATTTAGCTGGATTATTGGTGGAAATTACCTCAGGGTGAATTTTACTCCGAACCATCACTTTAAGGCAAAGTGATTCCCAACCAAGTATTGAAGTTTGACATATCGATTTGAAAGTACCATATTTCGATTGATTTGATCCCATTTATTTTCTTTTTTTTTCTGCAAAAACTGAAGTAAATGGTGATTTCTTCACAGTATTCACATTTTTTGAATTCCTGTTTTTGTGGGTTTTATGAGCTGGAAACCCAAATTATGTAAAAAATAAACAAATAAATAATTGAAATCATTTAAATTGTGGGCCCTGAATCTGTAATCTATGAAAGTTTAACTTTTTGAATGGAATTATGGAAATTAAACAACTTTTCCATGATAGGCCTATTCAAATTTTTCAATTTTTTCTAATATTATTAATGTAACAAATAAAGCACTGCGTGCGTGCGTGTAAAGTGAACAGTGAGCCGTGTGAGGTAGGTGTGTGTACTGAACTGCATGCAGTGTGAGTGTCTCACATCGTCCTGGGTGTCTATGTGGGCCAGCCCCTTGTGGTTGAGCTCATCCTAAAGGGAGGAGATGGCCATGTTGTTCACTGGGACGCGGTTTATCCCTGTGTACTCCAGACTCCGCTCCTCCACCACCCTGCAGCACACCTCCACGATCAGGGACATGGACATGGACATACACACACACACACAACGATGGATTCGTTCCAATTGTTCAGCATACTAGAACAACTTAAAGGGGTACTTCAGAATTTTGGACATATGATCTCATTTCCAACTGAGCCAGTGTGTTATTGATCATTGGAGACATTTTCAACCAGTTTAATTCAGTTATTCTAGTTGCAGAGGTTGCTGGTGCTAGGCTAGCGCAAGTCAACGATTTGTGCTAGCCTGCCAATGAAAATGCTTACCCACTCCACAGTACACTCGAGGCAAATAGATTATCACGCCAGACTATCGATGTAAAGTTCACAATGGATTTTGACCTCCAGTATCTAAACAAGGTGATCTCCGGTTGTCCTACCTGGTTGGTCTGGGCGGGGGGGCAGTCGTCCAGGCGGACCCCGAACGTGAGCCCTGGACAGTGCTTCCTGTCAAACTGCTTCTTCATCCACGCTCTCCAGGTGCCCTTGTCCTGAGGAGGACTGCTGTCCCCTGGACACACGCACGCACAAACACACACACACACACACACACACACACACACACATTAAGGAAGAGGACTTCATTCCCTGGAGCTTGATAGGGTTGAAGGAATATTGCACAATGCACTTGAACCGGGATACATGCACTTTAATGAATGCACAGGCACTTTAGTAAACAGTTGCACTTTATTGGATTTGCACATTTAAATATAGTTTCATCTTTATTGATTGTTAATATATTTATTGTCCTTTTAAATCATACCTGTGCTGGTAGATTCTGTGATGGCCACATGGTTCCACCTGCAAAAGAGGGACATCAGATTTAATGTGCATTTATGTGGTTGGTTGGTGCTGGAATGACATCATGCGACTTGTCTAGTATATGTTGTGCAATGGTGTCTGTGTTTGTGTTTTGGGAATGGTAAAGTGTGTGTGTGTGTGTGTGTGTGTGTGTGTGTGTGTGTGTGAAATGTACTCACCAGTCTCCTTTGTCTCCAGGGTGTTCGTGCAAAAGGCCTCCTCAAGAAACGGGCACCATATTTATAGTTTCGGGGGGCAACCAATTGGTGATTAGTGGGGATGTTTGAGATTTGAGTATTTTATTATTGTAATGAGCTGCAACTGTGGATGAACTTAGAAAAGTTTGTAAAAGTCCTCTCCAAAACTCAAGTGTAAGGAAAAAGTTTGAATTCAACACTCCATAGAAATGTATTGACAACTGAAATAATCGAATACTTATATTATGTACATTGTTGGGCGGCACGGTGGTGCAGTGGTTAGCACTGTCGCCTCACAGCAAGAGGGTTCTGGGTTCGAATCCACCTGGGACCCGGGACCTTTCTGTGTGGAGTTTGCATGTTCTCCCCGTGCTTGCGTGGGTTCACTCCGGGTACTCCGGCTTCCTCCCACAGACCAAAAACATGCAGGTTGGGGATTAGATTAATTGGTGTCTCTAAATTGACCATAGGTGTGTGAATGGTTGTTTGTCTATGTATGTTAGCCCTGTGATAGGCTGGCGACCTGTCCAGGGTGTACCCCGCCTCTCGCCCGTTGCAGCTGGGATTGGCTCCAGCCCCCCCGCGACCCTCGTAGAGGATAAGCGGTTACGATAATGGATGGATGGATGGACTTTTATGAACTTTTCCGGAAAGACAGAATTGACGTCAACGCAGCGGTAGCGTTAGCAGCAGAGAGTTGAAGCTATCAGGAAAGTGCTCTTTTAAATAAACTCCTGGTGTACTTACAAACTTTCAAATGCCTCGTTTTGTGAGTACAGACCCTATATGTACTACTACAGAAGTTGGGTAACAATCCATGCATTATTAGTGGGGTATTTACGAGATATACACACTGTACCATTCACTCCAGTACTAAGCCGGCTTATACCCCTAAACTTGACCAATATTGACCGTCGCTAAAAATGCATCTGAGGGGGTATTTGGCTGGATTATTGGTGGAAATTACCTCAGGGTGAATTTTACTCCAAACCATCACTTTAAGGGAAACACTGGTGCATTCAACGAACCAAAACACCCCTGACGATCTCCTACCTTTGTGCAGGTTCAGGCGCTCGGTTGCAGCTTTGGGCGAGTGACCACCGCTGGCCTTGCTCTCTCTCTCCTGATTCCCCCCCAGCAGGGTGTGTCTGAGTGACTGGTGGGCCACCTTAGGGAATACTTCCACCTTACTGCCGGTAGGACTGGAGACACACACACACACTAGAGCATGGATACCTGACCTGAGCCCGACGGGACCCAACGATGACCGACGGGTCGCGTCAGGGTCGGACAAATATTAAAAGATTATGCTCAGTTTTGGGTCAGGCTCGGTCACATCTGCACAATTTAACATTTTTAATTTACCTGCACGTTAACCTGCGTATTTTGCGCTGTTTGTTGACATTTCCAAATGCCTTGCAGTTGCTTAATAAAGGTGGGCTTTCATAAAATAGACTTTAACTGTGTCGGGTTTGGACATAAAAAGCTTGATGCCTGTCAGGCTTGGGTCGGGTTCAGTTACTGTTCTGTCGGACACAGGCCGGGCTGGGACAGAAAATTCTGTCCCGATCCACACACACACACACACACACACACAGACACACACACACACTCTCTCTCCTTTCTCCCTGTCTCAACTCCCTCTACTCACTCATCTATTCTTTCTCTTTTCTCTCTCTCTCTATCCCCCCAGACACACATACACAAGGTACACATACACTATGTCCCACCTCCACACGCTACTGATTCAAGAGCCCCTGTCGTATTGGTCACCAGATCTGGGCTGTGTGCTCTAGTGTCTGAGATAAGCTGTTGAGGGATGACATCATCGGATTGAAGCGAGGGGGATCAAGGGGATCGAACGGCGGACCCTATGGTCCGCTGTTTCCCCTCCTCCACTTGTCCACCCCTCAAACGTATTGATTGAATCGCTTTGGACAAAAGTGTCTGCTAAATGTTCCTTTACCCTTTAGGATGAGTCAGAATCCGAAATGCAAATAACCTGCAAATGACTTGGCAGGAAGGGACCAGTGGTGATTGTGAGGGTGAAGGCTTGGAGATAAATCAAGGCCAATATTTTGTCATC
>JAXIVH010000036.1:1608404-1618404 GCA_036785325.1 Urophycis tenuis | reverse complement strand
TCGTTCAGATGTATAATTACCTAGAGAGACAAAGTAATCTCTGTCTTTCAGGTAGGATTCAAACCAGTTTAATGCTGTGCCAGAGAGGACAACCCAATTTTGTAGTCGATCTAACAAAATATTGTGATCAACTGTGTCGAATGCAGCACTGAGATCCAGTAAAACCAAGACTGAAATTTTGCCACAGTCTGTATTTAAATGGATGTCACTGAGGACTTTGACAAGGGCAGTCTCGGTACTGTGGTGAGGTCGAAATCCTGACTGGAAGACATCAAAACAGTTGCTTCTTGCTAGGAAGGCATTTAACTGTTGGAAGATAGCCTTTTCAATTATTTTGCTTAGAAATGGGAGGTTTGATATAGGCCTATAATTGTTCATTTGTGATGCATCTAGATTGTTCTTTTTAAGGAGTGGCTTGATAACAGCCATCTTCAAGGCCTGTGGGAAGATACCTGAGAGAAGAGATGTATTGGTAATTAATAAAAGATCTGAGGCCAAGCAATCATAAACACGTTTGAAAAAAATTGTTGGAAGAATATCGAGGCAGCAGGAGGAGGATTTTAGGTGTTCTATAATGTCTTCTAAAATTTTGTGGTTGATCCGATTAAATTGTGTCATGGTGTATGGGGCTAATTTAGTTGGACAGCTGGCCTGTAGGTGCCCTGGACCGAAGGTAGAGGGGCTTAGCGTCTGTCTAATTTTCAGGATTTTTTCAGTAAAGAAGGTGGAAAATTCATTACAGGCCCTGGTGGAGAGAAGCTCAGGTGCTACAGACACAGGGGGGTTTGTTAGCCTGTCAACAGTAGTGAACAGGGCTCGGGCATTGTTATTGTTTTTAGCAATGATTTCAGAAAAGAAGGCTTCCCTTGCGTTTTTCAGATTAAAGTTATAAATACAGAGTCTCTCTTTATAGATTTCGTAATGGACCTGGAGATTCGTTTTCCGCCATCTGCGTTCAGCTCTTCGACACTCTTTTTTCAGTTCTCACCAATAAAGCATTTCTCCACGGAGATCTTTTCTTACCTGCGACCGCCTTCACCTTCATAGGCGCAATTGCATCAATAACATTTTTTGTTTTGATGTTGAAAAGATCAACAAGCTCATTCACTGAGACACCAGAGAGGACGGGTGTAGAGGAGAATGTCTGAATAAACAATTCACTGGTGTTTTCAGAGATACACCGCCTTGTTATGACTTCACTGAGAGTATTTCTTTTTTCCATCGAAATAACACATTCAAAGAAAACGCATGAATGGTCAGAGAGAGCAACGTCAATGGAAATAACTAAGTCCAGGGTGTGCCCTTTGTTGTGTGTGGGCTCCTTCACATGCTGAGTGAGTTCAAAGTTATCAAGGACACAACATAGTTCTTTGGATCCTCTGCCCTGGGGTTTGTCAACATGAATGTTAAAGTCACCGACAATAACTATACAGTCAAAGTCGACACATATAATAGACATTAGCACTGAAAAGTCATCAAAGAAGGTTGAACAGTATTTGGGTGGCCTATACATATTTAGGAACAAAACTGGAGAGGAGGACTTTAGCTGCAGAGCCACATACTCAAATGAATCAAAGGATCCGAAAGATGCCTGCTTGCATTGGAGCGAATCATTAAACAAAATGGCTACGCCTCCTCCCCTTTTATTCACTCTAGCCTCACTCATGACACTAAAGTTGGGAGGGGCAGCTTCAATAAGAACAGTTCCACTGTTACCTTGATCAAGCCAAGTTTCTGTTAAAAACACGCACTCCAGATTGTACTTTTTATAAAATCATTGATTAAAAAGCTTTTTCCTGCCAATGACCTGATGTTTAGTAAAGCTAGATTAAGTTTATGATCAACCCTGGGTTTCAGAACATGTTGTAATTGTTTTGGAATAGGCGCTAGATTTGATATGTTTGCTGAAAAAGTTGGGTACTTCTTGTATGTCCTTCTTCGCTCAGTTATCACGACAGAAATCTCTGCTTCCATCGTGGGCCCCGGCCGGTCCTGCATTGTAAAAAACCCGTAAAAAAACGGTAAATGACTGGCAGCTATGGCTGCCAAACAAAAACCGTAAAATTAAAGTAAAAAACCGTAAGTCAAATAATGTGCAAAAACATTAAATTTACTGAAAATTTAATTCAAAATTTTACAGAAAAATACCGTCATTTTACAGATTTTTCCCAAATAATTATGATCGATCACCTTCAATAAAAGGACAATCCTAAAAGTTCTGCAGGAAAATACCGTTATTTTACAGATTTTTCCCAAATAATTATGATCGATCACCTTCAATAAAAGGACAATCCTAAAAGTTCTGCAGGAAAATACCGTTATTTTACAGATTTTTCCCAAATAATTATGATCGATCACCTTCAATAAAAGGACAATCCTAAAAGTTCTGCAGGAAAATACCGTTATTTTACAGATTTTTCCCAAATAATTATGATCGATCACCTTCAATAAAATGACAATCCTAAAAGTTCTGCAGGAAAATACCGTTATTTTACAGATTTTTCCCAAATAATTATGATCGATCACCTTCAATAAAAGGACAATCCTAAAAGTTCTGCAGGAAAATACGGTTATTTTACAGATTTTTCCCAAATAATTATGATCGATCACCTTCAATAACAGGACAATCCTAACAGTTCTGCAGGAAAATACCGTTATTTGACAGATTTTTCCCAAATAATTATGATCGATCACCTTCAATAAAAGGACAATCCTAAAAGTTCTGCAGGAAAATACCGTTATTTTACAGATTTTTCCCAAATAATTATGATCGATCACCTTCAATAAAGATACAATGCTAAATGTCATGGGAAATTAATTACAAATAAAGTACACACCACTATTGATTCTAAACTCTTTTTATTTTAATGTATTCAGATGTAAATTTACAATATCAACCAATTATTCACAAACAGTTCTTTAGAGCCCCCAGGAGGAACTGAAAAACTAAAAATGGTATTTGTTCATGTGTGTAACATGTATCTGTTAGCATTTCTATCCAAAATGAGGTCAAAATTTCACCTTTGAAATGGATATAGAAAGCAACAAATTGTGTTGTTGAGCTGAGGGGGTTGTGGTCTTGTGTTTTTTTTAACTTTTATTTTTCACTGAAGTTTTATATTGTTTCCACAATATTCTCCTAACCCTTGGGGGCTCTATATAAGGTAGTTCTGATAACATTTGTGGACAAGCATTACAGTCTTTTAATTAAGAATTGTAACATTACAATGTATTATTAAGTAAAATCAAAACATACCACAAAAGGTCAGTGAATCTGTAACAGAGGTGCAACACAACAGACAAATAAAAATTTCTCACAGATCTCAGAAAAATTCAGAATCCTCCTCCAAATTGCCAGTAATCGTCTGGATTTTTGGTGATCCTGGAGGGGACACACACACACACACACACACACACACACACACACACACACACAAGGTCTACTGTAAAAAGTAGGATTTCATTTATTGTTCACTTTAAATGAAAATTCATTATCTACTCACCCTTGTGTCGATGAAAGGTCAGGTGAAGTTTTTTGGTCCACAAAACACTGGAGTTCCACAGGAAATCAGTGTTGTAGCATTTTCCCAAACAACTGCAGTAAAGAGTGACTATGTTTTAAATGCAAAAAAACAACTGAAAAATCCTCAGGTTCATCGCTCTGCACTGCGGTCAAGCAAACCCACACCCACAGATCAACCCAGTTTCCAGCTAAGAAGTTACAGTGAAGCTAAACACATGGTGTAAATGACGACTTTTCAGGTCAACTTGGCATGTCTGGACTTTCGAAAACTTGGACTACAATAGCCAAGAAGTATGAAGGCATTTTTTGTTTTTGTAAAGTTGTTTTTAATGTTTGAAACAAAGCTGCATTTGACTTTGGGAGGATGCTGCAAGCTGTTTTCATGTGAAACTCCAGTGTTTTGTGAATTGAAAAACATAACCTGACCTTCTTTCAGCATGAGGGTTAGGTAATGACTGATTTTTCATTTAAAGTGAACTACTCTTTTAAACAAACTTCATTTAAATTTTTTATGAGACATTATAGTTAAAGGGTTTTTACCCAGAAAGGATGTTAAAGTGGCCATTGGACTGCAGGGCTATTTCCTGGATAACTATGGGGAATGACCAGCCAACTTACATTACTGTGCACTCCCATTGTGTTACAGATACTACTGGCCAGCATGATGGAAAAGTCATAGAAAACAGGGATTCATCTTTGAGGCACTGTGTACATATTTCATATTTAACCACTGGATTCATACACAGCATAGATGTAGGGCTGCAGCTATCGATTCTTTTTGAAGTTGAGTATTCTACCGAATATTTCAGCGATTAATCGAGAAATCTGACTTTTTTTTAAATTACATTTTTAAACAACAATACTGTAAGGGACCGTGTATACACTGCAGCTGTTCGGGTTGTGTTCTGTTAGTTGTACTGCAGTGTATGGGGTTGCGGGACGTCTGGGGGGTGGCGTTGTCAGAGGCTGTGAAGCCTGTCAGTCAGGGCAGTTGCCATGTGAGGGCGAAGTAGCCAGCTGGGATTAGCGGAGGACCTGTGGGGGTGTGTCCGGGGTGTTTGCGTGTGTAGGGAGAGAGACGTGACAGAGCTAATGTTGATAGCGTTATATGCCGGTTTGATTGTGTGTTTTATTGTGTTGCCGTTGGTTACAGCCCACAGCAGCCTGTGTTTAAGCTGAGGAATAAAGACCAGCAAAACCAGTTCATGCTTCGTAGCTCCATTATTTTGGGTCGCTACAATACTATTACATAATGTGTGACAGAAACGACAGGCCTGTTAAAACCGAACAATTGATCCCAAACTTTGGACATCTTTTGCCTTTTGCGGACGGTCTCTTCACTTGACTCTGAGTCGCGTGCGTCACTGTTTACAGTCTGTGTAGAACACGATGCCCGGGGCGGGAAAACAAACTTAATGATTAAACGAATACTCGAGGCCAAAAAAATGATTCGAGGATTTTTTGTACTTGAATTACTCGAGTACTCGTTGCAGCTCTACATATATGAGTACAATATTGTCTATCTTTGTGCTGACAAACTGGCAGTAATATGGCCAATAGTATGCACATTATCCATTCACAGTCTTTATGTCAGGATAACATGAATACTCACTTGCTCCGAAGATCTTGTGGCAGGAGACTTTTCATTTCCATAATGCCTGGATCATGAGGGGAAAACACAAACAGACAAACAAACAATATTAGTCAGCTTAGCATTGGAGACATAAGCATGCAAAATATTACTGAACAGCCTCACACATACATTCATTCTTACATAATATTTTTTATTATGACTGATGTGAACTTGGTCTCATAAAACAAATCCATTCTCTGTATGTTTTGCCTCTGCTTGCCTACCTGTCCGAGTTTGCAACCCGGCAGCTGGTGATATCTTGTCATACTAGTTCTTCAGCCTTCTCATGATCACACAGGTGATGCACAACTATACAGGGATACAGTGAAGAATATAGTAAATGGATTGTTCGCATATAAAGTGCTTCTCTAGTATTATATCAACCCCTCAAAGCACTCTACAATACATGTCTATTATTCACCCATTCACACACTGATGGCAGGCTCTACCAGGGTGCCAATCCATGAAGGAGCCCTGATTATTTACACACACATTCACACGCTGATCAGCATCCATGGCAACTTGGGGTTCAGTGTCTTGCCCAAGGACACTTCGACAGGTAGACTGGAGGGGCCGAGAATCGAACTGCCAATCTCAGCAAATTCTGCATTTGGTCTTTTGCAAAAACTGCCAGGACAGAGACAGGACAGGTCATGTTTATCGAATGTCTTTGTTCTACTAAATCCTCAGCTGGATAAGGAACACGAGATGAGAGATAGCTATGATAAGCATTCAATCACATTCAGTCTCTCAGACTGATCAGGACTTTTTAATTGGGCAAATAGTATGATTTATATGAATACCTCTTAAACATTAATCTATTGCTTCCTTAAAAATGTTTTGTAGTATAGGCTATATATTTTTAACTTACTTTTCCCTCTGGCAATCATGACCTCGCCTTGATAACTTAATATATATATAACCTTGATAATTAAAATAATATAAGTGAATTTATGTATTACATAAACATGTACATTGAACTTAACATAAATTTTGATGAAACAAATTTTGACTAACGCTAGCTTGGTAGCCTTTACATTGTACAATAATGGCTGCAGGCTATCGCTATAAAGCATTAAAATGTGTATGCTGTATGCTGTAACCTATAAGAAAATTACTTGAGTAAAAGTCTAAAAGTAGCTCACATTAAATGTACTTAAGTATCAAAAGTAAAATTATTTTATAGTACACATGACTCACTCAGTCAGTACGTTTACATGCAGCAAAAAATTCGAATTTCTGATCGTATCGGATAATGACATGCATCAGACCGGACCAGTATACATGCCGTTCAGAGAATGGGATAACTGGCCGGAGTATGGCTGACTCCGTACACTATGTGGCGCTGTAGCCCTCTAAACAAAGGGCCACTTCCGGCAACAACAAACTATCTAGAGCTATTTACTAGCTACATTAGCGCAAATTTCGTACATTATTTTCCTCCTGATAATACACATAAAAAGAACAACGGATCTTTTGGCTGCAGTGATGGTAGAAGAAGGGCAAGGGCCTTTTCCGACAACGTTAATTCTCGAGCATGCGCAGAATGCATTATCCGTTTCCGATCCGACCGTGGAGTATACATGACGTTAAGTCCGATAATGAACGAATTATCTAGGTGTTCTTCTCAGATTTTGAGATGTCCGATATGGTCCGAAGTAGATCGGACTAAGGTGGTGTTTACATGCATTTTAAAAGTCCGAACGATGTCTTATACAATCAGAAATTCGAATTTCTTGCTGCATGTAAACGCACTGACTCACTCACTCACTCACTCACTCACTCTTGGATTTGAACCCTGCTCTCCCAGACCAAAGACGGCTGCTCTACCAACTGAGCTAAAATTGTAACGACATGGCAAATTTAAAAGTAATTAAGTATAAGTATAGTTTTTAGCTTTCAAATGTAGTCGAGTAAAAGTAAAAGTCCTGATTAAAAAAAATACTCAAGTAAAGTACAAATCCTCAAAAAACTACTTAAGTAGTGTAACGAAGTACATCTACTTCGTTACAATACACCTCTGAGCACACTCAGTATTAACGTTGTGTTTGCTGACATGAATCATGCCAAGCTTAACAAGCTAGCTAACGTACCACGTTAAGTTAGCTGTAACATCAGTTCATTACTCAGCAGTTAGCTAACCTAACAGTCTGAAAACGTTACAGTCTAAATTATGGACATGAACACAAACATTACGTTAGGTTATTAACTTAGAAAAATAATGTGGAAATGTTTTCTTACCTGATATCGCCAGGATAAGTTATAACGTGAAGTTCATGTTGGAAGACCGCACAGATCCTGACTCTTCCTCAGTGTCCATGTTCCCGTTTTTGTTTTGTTGTTCTGTTCTCCGCTGAAATCCCACAACTGAGATTCACTCAAATAAGAATTTGGCGTGCAGATGTAAAATAATCAAGGTAATGATCCACGAAATTAATTACGAGGGGACCGACAGAGTTGCGCTGAAGTCCTGCAGCATTCAAACTGACGTACTTTCAAATGAAGGCGCGCTCAGTGCTCATTGGCCAGTTTCCTGGATGACAGCCAAATTGACCAATCATATTTAAAGCAACATGGCGAGACGGCCAATAGCCAATAGCAATTGTTTCAGCGGGATCAGAGAGATAGAGAGCGGGATAACTCCAAAAAAGATAATAAGAATAATTGATATAGATATAGATACACGGACACGGAGAACAACTTCACATACAAAATGACCCAAAGTAAATTGAGTGTATGTTTACAACGGAAGATGTGAGATTACTATCTCTGTTGGTCTGTCCCTCTATCTCTCTCTGTCTGTCTGTCCCTGTCTGTCTGTCTCTCTCTCTGTCTGTCTGTCCCTGTCTGTCTCCCTCTGTCTGTCTGTCTGTCTGTCTGTCTCCCTCTGTCTGTCTGTCTCCATCTGTCTGTCTCTCTGTCCCTCTCTCTCTGTCTGTCCCTCGCTCTGTCTCTGTGTCTCTCCCTCTCTCTTTAATGTAAAAACACATACAACTAATGAAATTTACCTTAAAATTGCAGAAAAAAACCCTAAGTTGTCAGTATGGAGATAAACCTTTATATAACGAGCAAAACATAAAATAACAGGCAATTATCGTAATTTTACATAAATTTGCACGTAATTTAAGAAAACAGGAAAGATACAGTATAATTATTATAGTAATTTTCCTGTAAAAAAATGGGAAATAACTGTATTTTGTCATTACTGGCATAACACATAAAATAACAGGCGTGTTGTTGATTTACAGATAATGTCTGTAATTTTACAGTTTTTTTATACTATTTTTAAAAAACGGGAAAACTACTGTAAAAATTTAGGGTAATTTACTAAAAAATTAGGGTTTTTTTACAGTGTGGGATGAATCATTATAGTAATTGTTTTCACAGCCTGGACCCAACAGATATCAGACGGAACTTGGTGTGTTTTGCAAATGAGTGACTGATGTCACTGTGCCTTTTCTAAGTCGTGGAGAGGGGCGTTGGGGGCGGGGGGGCGGAGGGGGAAGGGCTGGAGGGGGGGCGCGACTTTGCGTAACTGATGGATGTGGAGGTAGGGGAGGCAATGGGGAGCTCCGGGAAATGGAGGTAGGGAGGGGTCTAAGCAATGGTAAGCTCCAGGAAATGGAGGTAGGGAGGGGTGTAAGCTCAAGCCTGTAGAAGGGGGGGGGGGGGGGGGGGGGGGGTAGCTGGGGAGGAGATCAAGCTGGATGGGGTTTGGGGTGCAGGGGAAGGCTGATTTGATGGTGAAGGGGGATCTAAGGAGGAGATCGAGTTGGATGGGGTTTGGGGTGCAGGGGAAGGCTGATTTGATGGTGAAGGGGGATCTGGTGACTTTTCCTCTGAATGATGACGTCTCTCAGGCTGAAGGTCTTCCTGGAGCTGGGGGGGAGGGGGATCTTGTCTTCATTACTCGCTGTTGTCAGCTCGTTCAGATTCCTGTTGCTTGTTGGCCTTGACAGAGGAAACAGATGGGTGACGCAGGAAACAAAACAAGTTGGAGAGGAACAGTTGTACTCCTGACCTGTTAAGGAGGACTCCATTTCTCGTAAAAAAGTGTCTGCGGTCCCAGAAAAAGTTAAAATTTTCAATGAAACAAACAGAGCGGGCAGAGCATGTTGAGTAGAGAAACGTGTTCAGATTCATCAATCTGCTAAATTTCTCATCTCCTCTTCGGATCAGTGGCAAAGGCCCACTGATGGTCACCTCAGCCTTCAGGTAGCTGACTGTGTTCAACAGGTCAATGAAGTCTTTCTTCAGTACCTCAGACTCACGTTTCACAATATCATTTGTTCCAATGTGCAACACAGTGTTTTGGACATTTGGGTGCTCCTCCACAATATTCCCGATTCTTCTTGTCAAGTCTGACACTGTGTCGTTTGGATAGATCAGCACTTTAGTATTTGTACTGCTTCTCACATTCTTCAAAGTATAATCACCCACAATCAGAGTCTGAATTAATCGCTTAGGCACAGTTGGCTTTTGCTTTTGCCGTCTATTATCTGGGTTTTGTTCACTCCTTACCCTCCGGTGTTGGGGAATCCAATAGTCCTGGCCATCTGTTGGATGGTTAGTATCTTGTAGCAGTGGAATAAATCTGTTCTTCAGTTGAACACTTGGTTGGTCAGGGGGTCCGAAAGAAGTTTTCCCCTTCACAGCTCTCCAAGGCTGTCCTCTGTTCGGTGCCGGGGTAGATGAGGTGTTATGCTGGGATGGTAAGGCAGGCCACCCAGTGGCATCCAAAATCTCGCTGCGGTGGGCTCTGCCCAACATCCGTTCCCCCTTCTCGCGGGGTGATTTATTCAGCATACGGGCGTCTTGAGTGTCATCAGGTCCGCGTTTACGAA